>LGRX02030824.1:0-13902 GCA_001247695.2 Cymbomonas tetramitiformis | reverse complement strand
GTCGTCGATCCGTCCCGTGTGACTTACTTACCAACCAACCGAGCGATTTTATAATATAACTAGCCTCGGAACATGGCCATACTCTATGCCACGTGGCGTGCGATGGCGTGTGACACGTCGTTTATATGCATATTTAACACATCATACTAATCTTCCATGTTTAACACATCACACCGATCTTCCATATTTAACACATAATCATACATTCCAACTCATTCAGCAGCAGCAGCAGCAGCAGCAGCAGCAGCAAAGCTCGAATCCCAACGGGCGACGCAGTGGAAATTGCCATCTGACGATCGCCAGACGCTACCGATGGCATCGCCACCGCAGCCGCGTGGCTGAAGCCGCCACGCCACCCCGACGTCGTGGCATTACGGACCCGATGCGCAGCGTGTACATGCTGAGAATGCGACCATCTGAGCGCGCCATGTCGGATCGATAATGAATCAAGTCGCGGCGATCGTCCGATTCGCTTCATCGGGAATTTTGCATTTGCGTCTCTGTGACACCGCGATGACACTTCCATCGCCATGGCATGGCGGATTTTGCTCCAACAAAAATGGCGAGGAGCGACAACCATAATTACGGGCATCGCGGCGCGCCACGGCGGATTGATGATTGCTGGCGTTGTGCGCCCGCGTCCGATGGACAGGTCGTCTCTCATGCGAGATCGCCATTATATTAATCGCGCTGCAGAGACCGTTGGATTTTCGTTTTGTTTACGCGAGATGCAATCGTTGAACGATGACGATGATGCGCGCGTCATCAGTCGCGCGGCATCAGTCGCAAAAAAAGAAATTCAACTGTTATGCATCATCGAGCATGCCGGTATCGGCAATACGAGCATACGCATCGCGCGCATGCATCGATTAATAATTATGCGCGGATGCAGCATCATTAATGTAGTATACATCATGCATGTCGCATGCCGGGTATCGATGTCGCATGCTATGTTGATTAATACGAGCATACGCATCGCGCGCATGCATCGATTAATAATTATGCGCGGATGCAGCATCATTAATGTAGTATACATCATGCATGTCGCATGCCGGTATCGATGTCGCATGCTGTGTTGATTAATACGAGCATACGCATCGCGCGCATGCATCGATTAATAATTATGCGCGGATGCAGCATCATTAATATAGTATACATCATGCATGTCGCATGCCGGTATCGATGTCGCATGCTATGTTGATTAATACGAGCATACGCATCGCGCGCATGCATCGATTAATAATTATGCGCGGATGCAGCATCATTAATGTAGTATACACCATGCATGTCGCATGCCGGTATCGATGTCGCATGCTGTGTTGATTAATACGAGCATACGCATCGCGCGCATGCATCGATTAATAATTATGCGCGGATGCAGCATCATTGAAATAGTATACATCATGCATGTCGCATGCCGGTATCGATGTCGCATGTTGTGTTGATTAATACGAGCATACGCATCGCGCGCATGCATCGATTAATAATTATGCGCGGATGCAGCATCATTGAAATAGTATACATCATGCATGTCGCATGCCGGTATCGATGTGGCATGCTGTGTTGATTAATACGAGCATACGCATCGCGCGCATGCATCGATTAATAATTATGCGCGGATGCAGCATCATTAATGTAGTATACACCATGCATGTCGCATGCCGGTATCGATGTCGCATGCTGTGTTGATTAATACGAGCATACGCATCGCGCGCATGCATCGATTAATAATTATGCACGGATGCAGCATCATTAATGTAGTATACATCATGCATGTCGCATGCCGGGTATCGATGTCGCACGTTGTGTTGATTAATACGAGCATACGCATCGCGCGCATGCATCGATTAATAATTATGCGCGGATGCAGCATCATTAATGTAGTATACATCATGCATGTCGCATGCCGGTATCGATGTCGCATGTTGTGTTGATTAATACGAGCATACGCATCGCGCGCATGCATCGATTAATAATTATGCGCGGATGCAGCATCATTAATGTAGTATACATGCATGTCGCATGCCGGTATCGATGTCGCATGCTGTGTTGATTAATACGAGCATACGCATCGCGCGCATGCATCGATTAATAATTATGCGCGGATGCAGCATCATTAATATAGTATACATCATGCATGTCGCATGCCGGTATCGATGTCGCATGCTGTGTTGATTAATACGAGCATACGCATCGCGCGCATGCATCGATTAATAATTATGCGCGGATGCAGCATCATTAATGTAGTATACATCATGCATGTCGTATACATATACACATGACACCGATCTTCCATATTTAACACATCACATTGATCTTCCATATTTAACCGCATCACACCGATCTTCCATATTTAACACATAACACTAATCCTCCATATTTAACATATCACATTAGCATTCCATATTTAACACATGACATCGATTCTCCTTGTTTAATATATAACATTGATGTTTCGAAATCTGAAATCGGAAAAAACGATCGAAATCAGAAATCGAAAATGAAAAATCAAAATCTGAAATCGAAAATGAAAAATTGAAATCTGAAATCGAAAATGAAAATCGAATCTGAGGTTATATATTAGTGCGTGCCCTCGATTGGCATCCAAAAGCATCGGTGGTCTAGTGGTTATAATGCATGACCCTAGCTCGAACGACCTGGGTTCAAATCCCGGTCGTGTAGAAATCGAAAATTCGATGCGCGATGCGTCGCGATGCGATGCGATGCGCGATGCGATGCGATGCGCGATGCGATGCGATGCGATGCGCGATGCGATGCGATGCGATGCGCGACGCGATGCGATTCGAATTAAATCGAAAACCGCGCGGGGGGTGTCTCGGGGGTGCGCGCGGGGGTGGCGGAGGGGTCGTCGATCCGTCCCGTGTGACTTACCAACTTACCAACCGAGCGATTTTATAATATAACTAGCCTCGGAACATCGGCCGCATGTCACGTGGCGTGCGATGGCCTATGACACGTCGTCACCGCGGCGATAATAAAACTCGTCTACTGTATGAGAAGTGTAATGAAACGAATGTCCACATCTCCTTCCTGTGAGAACGGTAGAAGAATGGTAGAAGCGGTAAGGCATGAATATGTAATATGTATATGTATAAATTAATAATACCGTCCGATCGTGTTCAAGTGGTATCTTGCTTGTTTAGTCATCCTCTAGGTTTCAATAGAAACTCTTGATGCACGATGTTCGGTGTAAAATAGCCTTCATTCTCCTCGTCGTAACCGTTCGGTCCGAGGTACACCTTTAGGAGATCCGGATCGCATGCTCGAGATAAAGCTGTGTATAGCTGACCATGAGCAAAGATCCCCTTCTCGAGATCCAAACCGACGACCTTTACGCTTTGACTTTGACTCTTGTCGATCGTCATCGCCATGCACGGCATGACCGGGTATTGTCGTCGACGTAAAGGTATCGGTGCATCTTCGTTCAGAAAGAGGATGCGTGGGATCAGAACCTGCGTCCAAATACATGCATGCGTAAATACACTCGCTCGGATAGATAGGTGAGCCAGACATGACAATGCACGGTTCATTTTACGGTATGTTGGAATACCTCCTTATTGTGATGTTCACAATCGGTAATGATCTTCGTCCGCAGGTAGTTATTTTGGACGCCCAGTAAGATCAAACGTGTGCCATTGGTAAGACCTTCACGCACGTTTATGTTGCGGAGTAGGATGATCGGCATGCCGATCTTTAAGCGTAGGTGATGTGGCGGCACGCCTGTGTACAAATAAGACGGCATTAAGTAATAATACAATTCAAGGTAGGTAGGTTGCATATGTCATAATACGATCAGTACAACAGAGATAGAAAAGAAGGTGGTACCGCTCATGTTGATGGTATGAAGGTATTCCGGTGGAAAGATCCGTTCCAACTCCGCCGTGGGGTCTATCACTGAATCGTGCGAATACAGATTGATATACTCGCCGGGCACCTGGTCCATGATGGTCTCGTTCAGTTGGAGGACCGAGTTGATATGTGAAGCGAGGATGACCCGGTCGGTGAGGTATTCGGTATCCGTCCACCGTTTGCTCAGGGATTCGTAAACGAAGTCGATGAGCTCTTGTCGTGATTCCACACACATCGCGTCGGCCAATCGGATACGGTTCGTATGAGGTAATGTCGGAGCCTTACCGTCGCCGATGTCCAACAACTCTTTTGCCCAACGGTCGTGGCGTTCGAACTTGTCTTTGGAGACGTTCGGTCGTTGAAGCATCACTTGAAGACGAATGTTCTCCTTCAATTCGAATATCCGGAAGTTCGGCCAGAGTTGTGAATTTGGCATGGTTTGGCTTTGAACTTGCGCGAAAGATGTATGTGGAATAATCGGCGCCGGTTGACGCGAATCGCCTGCACCGATGAAGATCAGACCGCCCATCGGGCTGTCTTTTCGTTGCCGTACATCCCGGAAGGCTTCGTCGACTCTCTCCAATAGTGCGCGCGGCATCTTGAGCATTTCGTCCCAGGTCACCTGCCGGGTATTCTCCACATTGCGGATGTATCAATTTATCGACGGGTTTAAAAGTTATACGTAAAAGGTATGATGGACCGGGATTGATCATCATAGGATGTGGCATGTGAGTTAATGCGAAAGGAAGGTCGTGGATTTTACCTGGTGAGTTCTTCGAATGAAGTCGCCCATCTCACCGTGCGCTTGGATGCTACAAGGCTGGGCCAAGTTGTGGACGGGCGCGGACATCCAGCTATGCATAGTTCGACCGTTCAATAGGGACAGCGCTCCGATCCCGAGAGAACACATCGGCATTGTCAATTGTTGCTGAGAGCGGAACCAATGCAGCAGCATGTTGAGCACGAAGGTCTTGCCGGTCCCAGCCGGGGCGTGCAAGAAGAATAACCGTGATTGTAGTTGGTTTCGAGGCGTGTGTGCGTCCGCACATGTCGCCTCGATGACCGCATCTACGAACGCGCGTTGTTCGGCGTTCATTAAGGAGCTGTGATACATGGTGCTGAACTGTTTTTTCGACTCCTCGTGATGTTGCCGTATGTCCTCCGTGAAATACTCCAATAGGCCCGTATGCGATGCTTCAGGTCCGGAGATGTTGGGCGGTTCTGGCCGTGAGACACCTGCACATTCATATTCGTACATCTTGTTGATGTGTTAAATATGAAAGTTGATGTGTTAAATATGGAATGCACTTAATGTGTGTCACGTGCGTGTCATATGTAATGTAATGTTAACGTGTAAAATATGGAACGTAATGTTGATGTGCTAAATATGCATCGTAATGTTGATGTGCGTGTTAAATATGGAACGTATACTTGTCCACTATTCATTATTAACGATCTCAATGTACGGGTACCGATTACATACCCGGAATGCCGTCGATGTGCATGAATCCCAATGCGGTGATGATGTCGTCGTAGGCGTTCACGATCGCGAGCTGTTTCTTCTCCGAGTCCGACAAGTTGAGGTTTATTTCTCGTTTTCTGAGACCATACAGCTTGTCCTCGCTCATGTGGTCCTTGAATTCATTCCACAGATCTTGCGGTTTCGCAGGTTGACAGTGCGCTACGATCGTGATGAACAGGTTTCGGATCATTTTGCTGGCGCATCTTTCTATCGCTTCTCGCAAGCATTCGACGTATTCCTGATCGTTCTCGGCAAGTCCACAAGCGATGGCTGCCGCGTGGAAGGTCGGGTAGGTACGACCATCGACAGTGCGTAGATCCGTGTAGGATGACGGTCCTGTGACGGTAGTCCATTGGTTAGTGTACGGGTTAATTTGAAAATGTCAAAGTAGCCGTTCGTAGATGTTTAAATTTAAAAGCATTCTATAAATGGTCCGTACGTACCTCGCACGTGGGTGAGAAGCAATCGTAGATAGAACCGCTCTTCGCATTTCGGGTTCACAAAGAACATCCGAGAAAGGGCGAAACGGCTCTTTTGCACTCTTGGCTTCCATACTTTATTCTTCTCGTCGAATGTGAAGTGTTTAGGCATGTCAGTGAAGAGAAGGGACTTCGCATTCTCATTGTATACCTTGTGCCCTGCATCATTAAATGAAGGACCGGTAGGAGAGATTAGTAGTCGCATACTTTAAATTTGATTGGTTCCGCCGGTTGTGTTCCTATGCGTTTATTCATGATCGGATTCATAACTTCCTGTTTAGTAGGCATTTCTAACCTATTGGTAAATTCGGTAAATTGTTTATGGTACCTGGCGTGTTGCATTCGAAGAATGCGGTGAGTTCGATGCCCATTTGTAAGTCCAGATCGCCACTCTTTATTTTTGCTTTTAGCTCTCTTTTCGACATGTTCGCCTGCGTGCCATAAAAACAGTTACATACCTAAGATTAAATTCAAGTAATAGATTCCATGCATTTAAAGGCATTCGGAATAAAAGAAAGGGCTCAAACCTGAACGACGTAGACATCCTTTTCTGGAAGTTTGACGGCTAACCGCTTGACGGGGGTGCTCAGATGGTGCGTAGCGTTGCCGACGATCCTGTAGAACGCTTCGCACGGCATGATCACCCGCATATTCAAGTAGTTGCCGATCTCATCGATTTCCTCCTTCTCGTTCTCCAGTGCGAATTTCACCAGCATACGTGCGGGTCCTTTGCCGTTGTAGAGATATAAATATTTGGTGGACAGGACGTCCGTCACGATGAGACTGTTGATGTGGCAGTCGTACTGGAGAAGTAAGATAGGGTCGTACGGCACGATGTCGCGATTGTCGGGAGGGCGTTGAGCTTCGTTCTCCCATTGTCGACGTTGCGCTGGTTTTAAATCTTCGTACGGAATCGTACGGCCGTTATCGCGTCGTCGATATATGGGTTTATGAGTTTCGGCATCGAAATACGTGACATCCTGCATTGAAAGTATGAATCCACACTCAAGATCAAATGTGAACATATATGCGTACATTACGGTTAAACTAATCCACTAATCAAGATATACATACAGTATTCGTAAGGTTATATTCGGTTGGTTTGTGGTGTGCGATGTTTACGTACCGAAAAGTTGTGAGGGTAGCCATCTTCACATAATGGACAACCGGTCGTCGTAGAGGTGCACGCTCGATTCGGATGCACTTGGCCGCAGGGTCCGTGAATCATTTTTTTCACCTTCTCGTACAATTCCGGATATTTTTCCTTGTCCGGAATCTCGGCCCAAATCATGCGGTCGATGGTCTCGAGGTTCGGTTTATTTTCCAACCACAACATGATGTGTGCATGCGGCAAGCCGCTATGCGGTTGAAACTCGACCACCCAGGAGCAAGTCTTCGCGATGCCCAAATGAGAGCCACGCTTGTCCATCAAGTACGTCATTAGAGCGTTGAACCGGACGACGAACGCGCGCACGATCAAATCGAAGTTGTCATGCGTCGCATTCCCGGAAGTTCCTTGCGCTCGAACCGCGGTTTGAATTTCCGGCCAGTCTCGGTTCGAAGTAAAGGTGAGAAAGAGACTCGGATTGCCCCATTCACGATTGTACGTCATCGTGTCTTGGAGCTTTTCGTACAGGAAACGCGGAGAGTTCTGATGTGTCGAGGGTAGATATGTTGTCACTACCGGTGTACCCATCGTACTACAATCCTCGTTGCCGTCCGAGCTGCGACATGCATCCATAGCTCCCGCCTTTACGATCGCTCGATAATGCTCTTGGAAGTCCTTCCGGCGAAGATACTCCAGATTATTGTCTTCGATCTTCGCCCATGCGTCGGTCACCCATTGTTGAAAAAGTCGACCGTACAGCTGAACGTGAAGAGGCTCCCGTCGTTGAACGTGAAAACGATAGTAATCCAACATGGTCAATCGTCGATCCACGAAGCTGTGGTCGTCCAACTCTGATTGCACTCGATGTCGACGCATTGACTGATCCCACCCGATCGTACCGTACGGAAATAGAAGGGGATATGTCATCGCGTCAGCGAGCGGATGGGATCCCGGGAGAATTTGGAGACCGCCTTCCTTTTCCGTCATGACGAGGTATCGTTTCGCCTCGTGAGTTGGTTCGTCATCCATCAAAAGAACGATGTCGTCCACGTGTAATTCTCCGTATCTGCAAACAACATAATTGTGTTATGGTAAGTAAGGGAATGTAACATTATTATTATACAGATAGATTAGAATATCGATTAAACCTGATAAGATTAATGAGCATCTTCAAAGTTATCTTATTCTATGTCAGACGAGTTGTTAAGATATACGACGTGTATAGTAGATTGGCGACGCACCTATGTGGATGGCTACTCTCGTGCGGCCGTTCCGCTTCGATGTGTTTTCGGGTGATCTTGTCGATGTCCGTACGAATTTGGATGCAGACCTTTGGCGCTGTCTCGAGCTTATTTTGTAGTTTTTGTCCGTAGGTCATGAATTTCTGGGCGATGGAATTGTTGTCCATAATCATCTCTCTTAGTTCGAGGAGCAGTTCGGCGTTTAAGGTGTTGCTCATGGATGGACGACGGTTAGTGAATTGTTCGTTGTTCACATCGTAAATGTACACCTACGATTCATAATCGGACGAATTCTTAGTCATCGTAGTTATATAGAAACTGCATGCATGTATCGACAAAAACATGAGATACATAATTTCCGACAATGATTTACCTGAGCGTAGTCCGGAGGACTATTCTTGGGCGGATGTAAATTTCCGAGCTGATACCGGAGTTGGCCGTGCAGCATGTAGATGAATTCGCCTTGGTGAGAAGGTCCCGCGCCCAATGGATGTAGATTGATCTTCTCGGAAGCGAACGCCAACATGCTGTTGTACTTACGAATATCGTGATGGAAGGCGGGTTCGTGCAAGCAAGAAGCCAGTGGTTCCGGTGCCGGTGGGAACGGTGTCAAACGGATGGCGTTTTGATTGCAACAACTCGTGAATACCGGATGATCTTTGCGACTATACGAGACCGATTTTTCCGCCTCCCAGAATTTGGCCTTGCAATATTCGCATCGACAATCCATGTTATCGATGTTCACGCACGTGATTACGGATTCGTCGAAGTTCGGGTCGTCGATGTTACGAGCCTCGTATTTCGGAATTCCCGCTTTCGCTCGTTGACGGGAGGCGGACATCGTTCGTCGTCTGGTGTCGCGGGCGCCCTCCGGGTCCTTCGCACGGGAGGCGGACATCGTTCGTCGGCTGGTGTCACGGGCGCCCTCCGGGTCCTTCGCACGGGAGGCGGACACCGCTCGTCGGGTGGTAGCGCGAGCACGTTCAGGATCCTTCGCACGTGCTGCACGTTGACGAAGGGTAGCACTTGGTACGGACACTCCCACGTTCGAGTCTTCCATCTTCTCGTCAGGATCATCAGCAAAGTCATGTTCGCTTTCCGGAATATTCGGACAGGAAGTGGATGTAATGTCAAGCATTTCCTCATCGTTGTCGTCTCGTCTAGGAATTTTTGTCCATGTGCCACATCTTGCGGCCTCTTTAAACGAACGTTTCATGATGGTATCCAAGTTTATGCTTTGATCTGCGTACGATGTACACACACACATATACAAATATTGAACATTTAGTTAATGTCGATTGAATATGTAACAATTTTAATGTGTAAAATATGGAACGTATTGAGACGGACAGGAAGAGTACACACTTACGTTTAAGACCATAAGACAAATAGACCTCCCTTTGATTATTTATAATGTAATAATGAGATGTAATTGACGTACCGATTTCATTTATTTGGACACAACTGACTCTTTTAATATTATGAAATATGATATTACGTACGTGATTATTTCACCCAAGACATACGATAATATCATGTTTTCTTTTTTAACATTTCTGTTCCGTAAATTCTACGGATGCACAATTACGAAGCAAGCACATTCGTTGCTGCTTATGCTTTACCGTGTGATCGTCTCGTATATCACACAGATGTTGTCCAGTGAAATGTTTCATTTATGTACCTGCATACAAAAAATATATACATTAATGTTCTATATTACATTTCATATACAATATATCAACGTATATACAATATTGTAGACTATTGCGTTAGTTGGTTTTCACGAGAAGATTGCCACGGTGACATATGTATCATGCATGCATGCTCTATAGAATATACTACTTAGGCACTGGGAATAAGTTGATAATTTGCTTACATTGTGCGTTGAAAATCGGCGTGGGCATAAGCTGAAAATATTTTGATGCATAAGCTGAAAATCTTCTGATGCATAAGCTGAAAATCGGCTCGCGCATAACCTGAAAATCTGCTTACGTATACGCATCAAAGCTGAAAATCTGCTGACATATATGCCGAAAATTAGCTTATGTATAACCCGAAAATCCGCTCGTGTGCATAACGCTGAAAATTTGCTTCGATACATAAGCTGAAAATCTGCTCACATATACGCTGCAAATCCCCTTATGCAAAACCTGAAAATCGGCATGTGCATAAGCCGAAAATCTGCTCACATTTCAGCTGAAAATCATCAGCGCGGTGTACATAAGCTGAAAATCTCATGATGCATAAGCTCAAAATCGTTGCTAACATGTAAGTGAAAAATCAGCTTGTGCATATACGCGGAAAATCTGCTTGTGTATTAGCTGAAAATCGGCTTGTGTATTAGCTGAAAATCTGTATATGCATAAGCTGGAAATCTGCTTACATAATTATATGCTGACAATCGGCGCACGTATGCATAATCCGAAAATCAGCTTGTGCATGATCTGAAAATCTGCTTACACATATGCCAAAAATTAGCTTATGCATAATCCGAAAATCAGCTTGTGCATAAGCCGAAAATCTGCTAATGCATAAGCGGAAAATCTGCTTACATATATGCCAAAATTCTGCTTATGCGTAATCCGAAAATCTGCTTGTGCATCAGCTGAAAATCCACTTATGCATAAGCTGAAAATCTGCTTACATATAAGCCGAATATCAGCTTGTGCGTACGCTGAAAACCTGCTCACATATATGCCAACAATCGGAGTATGCATGATCCGAAAATCAACTTGTGCGTAAGCTGAAAATCCGCTTATATGTAAGCGGCTGTATACAAAAAATATATACATTAATGTTCTATATTACATTTCATATACAATATATCAACGTATATACAATATTGTAGACTATTGCGTTAGTTGGTTTTCACGAGAAGATTGCCACGGTGACATATGTATCATGCATGCATGCTCTATAGAATATACTACTTAGGCACTGGGAATAAGTTGATAATTTGCTTACATTGTGCGCTGAAAATCGGCGTGGGCATAAGCTGAAAATCTTTTGATGCATAAGCTGAAAATATTCTGATGCATAAACTGAAAATCGGCTCGCGCATAACCTGAAAATCTGCTTACGTATACGCATCAAAGCTGAAAATCTGCTGACATATATGCCGAAAATTAGCTTATGTATAACCCGAAAATCCGCTCGTGTGCATAACGCTGAAAATCTGCTTCGATACATAAGCTGAAAATCTGCTCACATATACGCTGCAAATCCCCTTATGCAAAACCTGAAAATCGGCATGTGCATAAGCCGAAAATCTGCTCACATTTCAGCTGAAAATCATCAGCGTAGTGTACATAAGCTGAAAATCTCATGATGCATAAGCTCAAAATCGTTGCTAACATGTAAATGAAAAATCAGCTTGTGCATATACGCGGAAAATCTGCTTGTGTATTAGCTGAAAATCGGCTTGTGTATTAGCTGAAAATCTGTATATGCATAAGCTGGAAATCTGCTTACATAATTATAACAACAATCGGAGTATGCATGATCCGAAAATCAACTTGTGCGTAAGCTGAAAATCCGCTTATATGTAAGCGGCTGCATACAAAAAATATATACATTAATGTTCTATATTACATTTCATATACAATATATCAACGTATATACAATATTGTAGACTATTGTGTTAGTTGGTTTTCACGAGAAGATTGCCACGGTGACATATGTATCATGCATGCATGCTCTATAGAATATACTACTTAGGCACTGGGAATAAGTTGATAATTTGCTTACATTGTGCGCTGAAAATCGGCGTGGGCATAAGCTGAAAATCTTTTGATGCATAAGCTGAAAATATTCTGATGCATAAACTGAAAATCGGCTCGCGCATAACCTGAAAATCTGCTTACGTATACGCATCAAAGCTGAAAATCTGCTGACATATATGCCGAAAATTAGCTTATGTATAACCCGAAAATCCGCTCGTGTGCATAACGCTGAAAATCTGCTTCGATACATAAGCTGAAAATCTGCTCACATATACGCTGCAAATCCCCTTATGCAAAACCTGAAAATCGGCATGTGCATAAGCCGAAAATCTGCTCACATTTCAGCTGAAAATCATCAGCGCAGTGTACATAAGCTGAAAATCTCATGATGCATAAGCTCAAAATCGTTGCTAACATGTAAATGAAAAATCAGCTTGTGCATATACGCGGAAAATCTGCTTGTGTATTAGCTGAAAATCGGCTTGTGTATTAGCTGAAAATCTGTATATGCATAAGCTGGAAATCTGCTTACATAATTATATGCTGACAATCGGCGCGCGTATGCATAATCCGAAAATCAGCTTGTGCATGATCTGAAAATCTGCTTACACATATGCCGAAAATTAGCTTATGCATAATCCGAAAATCAGCTTGTGCATAAGCTGAAAATCTGCTAATGCATAAGCGGAAAATCTGCTTACATATATGCCAAAATTCTGCTTATGCGTAATCCGAAAATCTGCTTGTGCATCAGCTGAAAATCCACTTATGCATAAGCTGAAAATCTGCTTACATATAAGCCGAATATCAGCTTGTGCGTACGCTGAAAACCTGCTCACATATATGCCAACAATCGGAGTATGCATGATCCGAAAATCAACTTGTGCGTAAGCTGAAAATCCGCTTATATATAAGCGGCTGTAAATCGGCTTGTGCTGAAAGTCACAAAGTCTGCTTACATATAAGCAGACATGTATGTCGTATGACAAATGCGACGACATGATACACACATACATTCGTGCATGCATGTGACTCTATGATATACATGATTATACGATCAACGAACATGTGTTGTTTGACATATATATGCGTGGCAAGTATGATCAGTGGTGTGTGTGTGGCAGCCGCATAGCGCATACAATCAGTGGTGTGTGTGTGACAGCCGCAGCATGGCTCATATAATCAGTGTTGTGTGTGTGGCAGCCGCAGCGTGGCGCATATAATCAGTGGTGTGTGTGCGGCAGCCACATGGCGCATACATTCAGTGTTGTGTGTGTGGCAGCCGCGTGGCGCATACAATCGCTGGTGTGTGGTACCGCAAAGATAGCGCATACAACCATTGGTGTGTGTGGCAGCCGCAAGATAGCGCATACAATCATCGTGTGTGTGGCTGCAAGATAGCGCATACAATCAGTGGTGTGTGTCGCAGCCGCAGCATAGCGCATACAATCAGTGGTTTGTGATGTCGCAGCTGCGTGGCGCATACAATCAGTGGTTTGTGATGTGACAGCTGCGTGGCAAGTGTGATCAGGGGTTTGTGATGTGGCAGCCGTATAGCGCATACAATCAGTGGTGTGTATGACAGCCGCATAGCGCATACAATCAGTGGTGTGTATGACAGCCGCAGCATGGCGCATACAATCAATGGTGTGTGTGACAGCCGCAGCATGGCGCATACAATCATTGGTGTGGGTGTGGCAGCTACGTGGTGCATATAATCAGTGGTGTGTGTGGCAGCCACATGGCGCATACATTCAGTGGTGTGTGTGGCAGCCGCGTGGCGCATACAATCATTGGTGGTTATGACAGCCGCATAGCGCATACAATGAATGGTGTGTGTGGCAGCCGCAGCATGGCGCATACATTCAGTGGTGTGGGTGTGGCAGCCGCGTGGCGCATACAATCAGTGGTGTGTGTGACAGCCGCGTGGCGCATACATTCAGTGGTGTGTGTGGCAGCC
>LGRX02030823.1:0-14670 GCA_001247695.2 Cymbomonas tetramitiformis | reverse complement strand
CGCATACAATCAGTGGTGTGTGTCGCAGCCGCAGCATAGCGCATACAATCAGTGGTTTGTGATGTCGCAGCTGCGTGGCGCATACAATCAGTGGTTTGTGATGTGACAGCTGCGTGGCAAGTGTGATCAGGGGTTTGTGATGTGGCAGCCGTATAGCGCATACAATCAGTGGTGTGTATGACAGCCGCATAGCGCATACAATCAGTGGTGTGTATGACAGCCGCAGCATGGCGCATACAATCAATGGTGTGTGTGACAGCCGCAGCATGGCGCATACAATCATTGGTGTGGGTGTGGCAGCTACGTGGTGCATATAATCAGTGGTGTGTGTGGCAGCCACATGGCGCATACATTCAGTGGTGTGTGTGGCAGCCGCGTGGCGCATACAATCATTGGTGGTTATGACAGCCGCATAGCGCATACAATGAATGGTGTGTGTGGCAGCCGCAGCATGGCGCATACATTCAGTGGTGTGGGTGTGGCAGCCGCGTGGCGCATACAATCAGTGGTGTGTGTGACAGCCGCGTGGCGCATACATTCAGTGGTGTGTGTGGCAGCCGCATACATTAATGTTCTATATTACATTTCATATACAATATATCAACGTATATACAATATTGTAGACTATTGCGTTAGTAGGTTTTCACGAGAAGATTGCCACGGTGACATATGTATCATGCATGCATGCTCTATAGAATATACTACTTAGGCACTGGGAATAAGTTGATAATTTGCTTACATTGTGCGCTGAAAATCGGCGTGTGCATAAGCTGAAAATCTTTTGATGCATAAGCTGAAAATATTCTGATGCATAAACTGAAAATCGGCTCGCGCATAACCTGAAAATCTGCTTACGTATACGCATCAAAGCTGAAAATCAGCTGACATATATGCCGAAAATTAGCTTATGTATAACCCGAAAATCCGCTCGTGTGCATAACGCTGAAAATCTGCTTCGATACATAAGCTGAAAATCTGCTCACATATACGCTGCAAATCCCCTTATGCAAAACCTGAAAATCGGCATGTGCATAAGCCGAAAATCTGCTCACATTTCAGCTGAAAATCATCAGCGCAGTGTACATAAGCTGAAAATCTCATGATGCATAAGCTCAAAATCGTTGCTAACATGTAAATGAAAAATCAGCTTGTGCATATACGCGGAAAATCTGCTTGTGTATTAGCTGAAAATCTGTATATGCATAAGCTGGAAATCTGCTTACATAATTATATGCTGACAATCGGCGCGCGTATGCATAATCCGAAAATCAGCTTGTGCATGATCTGAAAATCTGCTTACACATATGCCGAAAATTAGCTTATGCATAATCCGAAAATCAGCTTGTGCATAAGCTGAAAATCTGCTAATGCATAAGCGGAAAATCTGCTTACATATATGCCAAAATTCTGCTTATGCGTAATCCGAAAATCTGCTTGTGCATCAGCTGAAAATCCACTTATGCATAAGCTGAAAATCTGCTTACATATAAGCCGAATATCAGCTTGTGCGTACGCTGAAAACCTGTTCACATATATGCCAACAATCGGAGTATGCATGATCCGAAAATCAACTTGTGCGTAAGTTGAAAATCCGCTTATATATAAGCGGCTGTAAATCGGCTTGTGCTGAAAGTCACAAAGTCTGCTTACATATAAGTAGACATGTATGTCGTATGACAAATGCGACGACATGATACACACATACATTCGTGCATGCATGTGACTCTATGATATACATGATTATACGATCAACGAACATGTGTTGTTTGACATATATACATATATATGTAAATATCTTACATGCTGCTTCGATACATAAGCTGAAAATCTGCTCATATATACGCTACAAATCCCCTTATGCAAAACATGAAAATCGGCATGTACATAAGCCGAAAATCTGCTCACATATCAGCTGAAAATCATCAGCGCGGTGTACATAATCCGAAAATCAGCTTGTGCATAAGCCGAAAATCTGCTAATGCATAAGCGAAAAATCTGCTTACATATATGCCAAAATTCTGTTTATGCGTAATCCGAAAATCTGCTTGTGCATCAGCTGAAAATCCACTTATGCATAAGCTGAAAATCTGCTTACATATAAGCCGAATATCAGCTTGTGCGTACGTTGAAAACCTGCTCACATATATACCAACAATCGGAGTATGCATGATCCGAAAATCAACTTGTGCGTAAGCTGAAAATCCGCTTATATATAAGTGGCTGTAAATCGTATAACATATGCGTACATTCGATCGCATACCTGCGTGCGGATGGTGTCGTATACCGTGTTGATTAATGCGTGCACGCATATCGTCTGCATACATCGCGATCAATATATGCGGATGCAACATGATTTCTAATATGCATGCATGTCGTATAACAAATGCGTACATTCGATCGCATACCTGCGTGCGGATGGTGTCGTGTACCGTGTTGATTAATGCGTGCACATATATCGCCTGCATATATCGCGATCAATATATGCGGATGCGACATGATTTCTAATATGCATGCATGTCGTATAACAAATGCGTACATTCGATCGCATACCTGCGTGTGGATGGTGTCGTATACCGTGTTGATTAATGCGTGCACGTATATCGCCTGCATACATCGCGATCAATATATGCGGATGCAACATGATTTCTAATATGCATGCATGTCGTATAACAAATGCGTACATTCGATCGCATACCTGCGTGCGGATGGTGTCGTATACCGTGTTGATTAATGCGTGCACGTATATCGCCTGCATACATCGCGATCAATATATGCGGATGCAACATGATTTCTAATATGCATGCATGTCGTATAACAAATGCGTACATTCGATCGCATACCTGCGTGCGGATGGTGTCGTATACCGTGTTGATTAATGCGTGCACGTATATCGCCTGCATACATCGCGATCAATATATGCGGAGGCATCATGATTTCTAATATGCATGCATGTCGTATAACAAATGCGTACATTCGATCGCATACCTGCGTGCGGATGGTGTCGTATACCGTGTTGATTAATGCGTGCACATATATCGCCTGAAGCAAGAGAATTAATTGCGGGGTTGCTGCTTAAACTATATTCTATTATTCAACTGTTTTGCGATTGGTAATGGAACGTTTGCTTAAATATACCACGGTCACTTATTCGCGATGTGTATAGCGTATTTATGAAATTACCCGAAGCTTCATGTCGTTTCACGAAACTTGAACGACATGCTGCCACGTCTTCGCGATGACATATTAATGATATGTGATGGTGTATCACACATCGTCTTGGCGTGTTCTACCTACAGATGGCATGTGACACTATCGAAACTTGAACGACATGCCGCCACGTCTGTGCGATGACACTACGATATGTTCTACCTACAGTATGGAAAGTATAATGAAATGATAGCGAGATGATGGCATGTGACACTGTCGAGTCTGAGGTCATATAGTAGTACGTGCCCTCGATGGGTGAACGACATGCTGCCACGTCTTCGCGATGACATATTAATGATATGTATCAAGGGGAGTCGTCGATCCGTCACAATGACACTGTCGAGTCTGAGGTCATATAGTAGTGCGTGCACTCGATGGGTGACCATAAGCATCGGTGGTCTAGTGGTCATAATGCATGACGCTAGCTCGAACGACCTGGGTTCAAATCCCGGTCGCGATGATCGCGATGACCGATGACATCGATGATCGATCGACGAATGTCGAATCGATCGAGATGTCGATTCGATGCGATACGATGCGATTGGGGGGGGGCGCCCCCCCAAACCCCCCCCCTGAAGGGGTGTCGTCTTCCATATCTAACACATTACACCGATCTTCCATATTTAACACATCATACCGATCTTCCATATTTAACACATCACACTGATCTTCCATATCTAACACATGACACCGATCTTCCATATTTAACACATGACATCGATTCTCCTTATTTAATATATAACATTGATGTTTCGAAATCTGAAATCGGAAAAAAAAATCGAAATCAGAAATCGAAAATGAAAAATCAAAATCTGAAATCGAAAATGAAAAATTGAAATCTGAAATCGAAAATGAAACCTGAAATATGATTTCCATGATTTTGGCTATCTTTTTCAGTTTTCAACTTTTTACAAACCTCGTCAGGCCGATCAGGGTCCTCTCTATTCCCTTGAAAGATGAGAAGAAGAAGTAGTACCCAGCAAATCGAAAATCGAAATCGATAATCGGAAATCAAAAATGCATTTCGATTTCTGATTTCTGATTTCTGATTTCTGATTTCTGATTTCTGATTAGTGATTTCTGATTTCGATTTCTAATTATCGATTTCTGATTTCAGATTTCAGATTTCAGATTTCTGATTTCAGATTTCTAATTTCGATTTCTAATTATCGATTTCTGATTTCTGATTATCTGATGTATGACACGTCGTCACCGCGGCGATAATAAAACTCGTCTACTGTATGAGAAGTGTAATGAAACGAATGTCCACATCTCCTTCCTGTGAGAACGGTAGAAGAATGGTAGAAGCGGTAAGGCATGAATATGTAATATGTATATGTATAAATTAATAATACCGTCCGATCGTGTTCAAGTGGTATCTTGCTTGTTTAGTCATCCTCTAGGTTTCAATAGAAACTCTTGATGCACGATGTTCGGTGTAAAATAGCCTTCATTCTCCTCGTCGTAACCGTTCGGTCCGAGGTACACCTTTAGGAGATCCGGATCGCATGCTCGAGATAAAGCTGTGTATAGCTGACCATGAGCAAAGATCCCCTTCTCGAGATCCAAACCGACGACCTTTACGCTTTGACTTTGACTCTTGTCGATCGTCATCGCCATGCACGGCATGACCGGGTATTGTCGTCGACGTAAAGGTATCGGTGCATCTTCGTTCAGAAAGAGGATGCGTGGGATCAGAACCTGCGTCCAAATACATGCATGCGTAAATACACTCGCTCGGATAGATAGGTGAGCCAGACATGACAATGCACGGTTCATTTTACGGTATGTTGGAATACCTCCTTATTGTGATGTTCACAATCGGTAATGATCTTCGTCCGCAGGTAGTTATTTTGGACGCCCAGTAAGATCAAACGTGTGCCATTGGTAAGACCTTCACGCACGTTTATGTTGCGGAGTAGGATGATCGGCATGCCGATCTTTAAGCGTAGGTGATGTGGCGGCACGCCTGTGTACAAATAAGACGGCATTAAGTAATAATACAATTCAAGGTAGGTAGGTTGCATATGTCATAATACGATCAGTACAACAGAGATAGAAAAGAAGGTGGTACCGCTCATGTTGATGGTATGAAGGTATTCCGGTGGAAAGATCCGTTCCAACTCCGCCGTGGGGTCTATCACTGAATCGTGCGAATACAGATTGATATACTCGCCGGGCACCTGGTCCATGATGGTCTCGTTCAGTTGGAGGACCGAGTTGATATGTGAAGCGAGGATGACCCGGTCGGTGAGGTATTCGGTATCCGTCCACCGTTTGCTCAGGGATTCGTAAACGAAGTCGATGAGCTCTTGTCGTGATTCCACACACATCGCGTCGGCCAATCGGATACGGTTCGTATGAGGTAATGTCGGAGCCTTACCGTCGCCGATGTCCAACAACTCTTTTGCCCAACGGTCGTGACGTTCGAACTTGTCTTTGGAGACGTTCGGTCGTTGAAGCATCACTTGAAGACGAATGTTCTCCTTCAATTCGAATATCCGGAAGTTCGGCCAGAGTTGTGAATTTGGCATGGTTTGGCTTTGAACTTGCGCGAAAGATGTATGTGGAATAATCGGCGCCGGTTGACGCGAATCGCCTGCACCGATGAAGATCAGACCGCCCATCGGGCTGTCTTTTCGTTGCCGTACATCCCGGAAGGCTTCGTCGACTCTCTCCAATAGTGCGCGCGGCATCTTGAGCATTTCGTCCCAGGTCACCTGCCGGGTATTCTCCACATTGCGGATGTATCAATTTATCGACGGGTTTAAAAGTTATACGTAAAAGGTATGATGGACCGGGATTGATCATCATAGGATGTGGCATGTGAGTTAATGCGAAAGGAAGGTCGTGGATTTTACCTGGTGAGTTCTTCGAATGAAGTCGCCCATCTCACCGTGCGCTTGGATGCTACAAGGCTGGGCCAAGTTGTGGACGGGCGCGGACATCCAGCTATGCATAGTTCGACCGTTCAATAGGGACAGCGCTCCGATCCCGAGAGAACACATCGGCATTGTCAATTGTTGCTGAGAGCGGAACCAATGCAGCAGCATGTTGAGCACGAAGGTCTTGCCGGTCCCAGCCGGGGCGTGCAAGAAGAATAACCGTGATTGTAGTTGGTTTCGAGGCGTGTGTGCGTCCGCACATGTCGCCTCGATGACCGCATCTACGAACGCGCGTTGTTCGGCGTTCATTAAGGAACTGTGATACATGGTGCTGAACTGTTTTTTCGACTCCTCGTGATGTTGCCGTATGTCCTCCGTGAAATACTCCAATAGGCCCGTATGCGATGCTTCAGGTCCGGAGATGTTGGGCGGTTCTGGCCGTGAGACACCTGCACATTCATATTCGTACATCTTGTTGATGTGTTAAATATGAAAGTTGATGTGTTAAATATGGAATGCACTTAATGTGTGTCACGTGCGTGTCATATGTAATGTAATGTTAACGTGTAAAATATGGAACGTAATGTTGATGTGCTAAATATGCATCGTAATGTTGATGTGCGTGTTAAATATGGAACGTATACTTGTGCACTATTCATTATTAACGATCTCAATGTACGGGTACCGATTACATACCCGGAATGCCGTCGATGTGCATGAATCCCAATGCGGTGATGATGTCGTCGTAGGCGTTCACGATCGCGAGCTGTTTCTTCTCCGAGTCCGACAAGTTGAGGTTTATTTCTCGTTTTCTAAGACCATACAGCTTGTCCTCGCTCATGTGGTCCTTGAATTCATTCCACAGATCTTGCGGTTTCGCAGGTTGACAGTGCGCTACGATCGTGATGAACAGGTTTCGGATCATTTTGCTGGCGCATCTTTCTATCGCTTCTCGCAAGCATTCGACGTATTCCTGATCGTTCTCGGCAAGTCCACAAGCGATGGCTGCCGCGTGGAAGGTCGGGTAGGTACGACCATCGACAGTGCGTAGATCCGTGTAGGATGACGGTCCTGTGACGGTAGTCCATTGGTTAGTGTACGGGTTAATTTGAAAATGTCAAAGTAGCCGTTCGTAGATGTTTAAATTTAAAAGCATTTATAAATGGTCCGTACGTACCTCGCACGTGGGTGAGAAGCAATCGTAGATAGAACCGCTCTTCGCATTTCGGGTTCACAAAGAACATCCGAGAAAGGGCGAAACGGCTCTTTTGCACTCTTGGCTTCCATACTTTATTCTTCTCGTCGAATGTGAAGTGTTTAGGCATGTCAGTGAAGAGAAGGGACTTCGCATTCTCATTGTATACCTTGTGCCCTGCATCATTAAATGAAGGACCGGTAGGAGAGATTAGTAGTCGCATACTTTAAATTTGATTGGTTCCGCCGGTTGTGTTCCTATGCGTTTATTCATGATCGGATTCATAACTTCCTGTTTAGTAGGCATTTCTAACCTATTGGTAAATTCGGTAAATTGTTTATGGTACCTGGCGTGTTGCATTCGAAGAATGCGGTGAGTTCGATGCCCATTTGTAAGTCCAGATCGCCACTTTTTATTTTTGCTTTTAGCTCTCTTTTCGACATGTTCGCCTGCGTGCCATAAAAACAGTTACATACCTAAGATTAAATTCAAGTAATAGATTTCATGCATTTAAAGGCATTCGGAATAAAAGAAAGGGCTCAAACCTGAACGACGTAGACATCCTTTTCTGGAAGTTTGACGGCTAACCGCTTGACGGGGGTGCTCAGATGGTGCGTAGCGTTGCCGACGATCCTGTAGAACGCTTCGCACGGCATGATCACCCGCATATTCAAGTAGTTGCCGATCTCATCGATTTCCTCCTTCTCGTTCTCCAGTGCGAATTTCACCAGCATACGTGCGGGTCCTTTGCCGTTGTAGAGATATAAATATTTGGTGGACAGGACGTCCGTCACGATGAGACTGTTGATGTGGCAGTCGTACTGGAGAAGTAAGATAGGGTCGTACGGCACGATGTCGCGATTGTCGGGAGGGCGTTGAGCTTCGTTCTCCCATTGTCGACGTTGCGCTGGTTTTAAATCTTCGTACGGAATCGTACGGCCGTTATCGCGTCGTCGATATATGGGTTTATGAGTTTCGGCATCGAAATACGTAACATCCTGCATTGAAAGTATGAATCCACACTCAAGATCAAATGTGAACATATATGCGTACATTACGGTTAAACTAATCCACTAATCAAGATATACATACAGTATTCGTAAGGTTATATTCGGTTGGTTTGTGGTGTGCGATGTTTACGTACCGAAAAGTTGTGAGGGTAGCCATCTTCACATAATGGACAACCGGTCGTCGTAGAGGTGCACGCTCGATTCGGATGCACTTGGCCGCAGGGTCCGTGAATCATTTTTTTCACCTTCTCGTACAATTCCGGATATTTTTCCTTGTCCGGAATCTCGGCCCAAATCATGCGGTCGATGGTCTCGAGGTTCGGTTTATTTTCCAACCACAACATGATGTGTGCATGCGGCAAGCCGCTATGCGGTTGAAACTCGACCACCCAGGAGCAAGTCTTCGCGATGCCCAAATGAGAGCCACGCTTGTCCATCAAGTACGTCATTAGAGCGTTGAACCGGACGACGAACGCGCGCACGATCAAATCGAAGTTGTCATGCGTCGCATTCCCGGAAGTTCCTTGCGCTCGAACCGCGGTTTGAATTTCCGGCCAGTCTCGGTTCGAAGTAAAGGTGAGAAAGAGACTCGGATTGCCCCATTCACGATTGTACGTCATCGTGTCTTGGAGCTTTTCGTACAGGAAACGCGGAGAGTTCTGATGTGTCGAGGGTAGATATGTTGTCACTACCGGTGTACCCATCGTACTACAATCCTCGTTGCCGTCCGAGCTGCGACATGCATCCATAGCTCCCGCCTTTACGATCGCTCGATAATGCTCTTGGAAGTCCTTCCGGCGAAGATACTCCAGATTATTGTCTTCGATCTTCGCCCATGCGTCGGTCACCCATTGTTGAAAAAGTCGACCGTACAGCTGAACGTGAAGAGGCTCCCGTCGTTGAACGTGAAAACGATAGTAATCCAACATGGTCAATCGTCGATCCACGAAGCTGTGGTCGTCCAACTCTGATTGCATTCGATGTCGACGCATTGATTGATCCCACCCGATCGTGCCGTACGGAAATAGAAGGGGATATGTCATCGCGTCAGCGAGCGGATGGGATCCCGGGAGAATTTGGAGACCGCCTTCCTTTTCCGTCATGACGAGGTATCGCTTCGCCTCGTGAGTTGGTTCGTCATCCATCAAAAGAACGATGTCGTCCACGTGTAATTCTCCGTATCTGCAAACAACATAATTGTGTTATGGTAAGTAAGGGAATGTAACATTCTTATTATACAGATAGATTAGAATATCGATTAAACCTGATAAGATTAATGAGCATCTTCAAAGTTATCTTATTCTATGTCAGACGAGTTGTTAAGATATACGACGTGTATAGTAGATTGGCGACGCACCTATGTGGATGGCTACTCTCGTGCGGCCGTTCCGCTTCGATGTGTTTTCGGGTGATCTTGTCGATGTCCGTACGAATTTGGATGCAGACCTTTGGCGCTGTCTCGAGCTTATTTTGTAGTTTTTGTCCGTAGGTCATGAATTTCTGGGCGATGGAATTGTTGTCCATAATCATCTCTCTTAGTTCGAGGAGCAGTTCGGCGTTTAAGGTGTTGCTCATGGATGGACGACGGTTAGTGAATTGTTCGTTGTTCACATCGTAAATGTACACCTACGATTCATAATCGGACGAATTCTTAGTCATCGTAGTTATATAGAAACTGCATGCATGTATCGACAAAAACATGAGATACATAATTTCCGACAATGATTTACCTGAGCGTAGTCCGGAGGACTATTCTTGGGCGGATGTAAATTTCCGAGCTGATACCGGAGTTGGCCGTGCAGCATGTAGATGAATTCGCCTTGGTGAGAAGGTCCCGCGCCCAATGGATGTAGATTGATCTTCTCGGAAGCGAACGCCAACATGCTGTTGTACTTACGAATATCGTGATGGAAGGCGGGTTCGTGCAAGCAAGAAGCCAGTGGTTCCGGTGCCGGTGGGAACGGTGTCAAACGGATGGCGTTTTGATTGCAACAACTCGTGAATACCGGATGATCTTTGCGACTATACGAGACCGATTTTTCCGCCTCCCAGAATTTGGCCTTGCAATATTCGCATCGACAATCCATGTTATCGATGTTCACGCACGTGATTACGGATTCGTCGAAGTTCGGGTCGTCGATGTTACGAGCCTCGTATTTCGGAATTCCCGCTTTCGCTCGTTGACGGGAGGCGGACATCGTTCGTCGTCTGGTGTCGCGGGCGCCCTCCGGGTCCTTCGCACGGGAGGCGGACATCGTTCGTCGGCTGGTGTCACGGGCGCCCTCCGGGTCTTTCGCACGGGAGGCGGACACCGCTCGTCGGGTGGTAGCGCGAGCACGTTCAGGATCCTTCGCACGTGCTGCACGTTGACGAAGGGTAGCACTTGGTACGGACACTCCCACGTTCGAGTCTTCCATCTTCTCGTCAGGATCATCGGCAAAGTCATGTTCGCTTTCCGGAATATTCGGACAGGAAGTGGATGTAATGTCAAGCATTTCCTCATCGTTGTCGTCTCGTCTAGGAATTTTTGTCCATGTGCCACATCTTGCGGCCTCTTTAAACGAACGTTTCATGATGGTATCCAAGTTTATGCTTTGATCTGCGTACGATGTACACACACACATATACAAATATTGAACATTTAGTTAATGTCGATTGAATATGTAACAATTTTAATGTGTAAAATATGGAACAGGTTTCTGTGTTAAATAAGTAACATAATGTTGATGTGTTAAATATGTAACATATTGTTGATGCGTTAAATATGGAACATACTATTGTTGTATTAAATATTCGTTCCGCATCATAAATTCCGCGTACCCAAGTATTCATATTAGAGATGGGGATGTTGACAAATTGACTCAAAAAATGGTTGAATTCGAAATTGAAACATTATGATTCATGCTAGCGACTTTCCCCCGAGCGAAAAACGAACGCACCAGAAACCCGGGCCTTGAAAACATCGAAATCGGAAATGGAAAATGAAGAATCGAATCCGAGGTCATATATTAGTGCGTGCCCTCGATGGTTATACGAGAGGCTGCGTAATCGTGTGCCCGATCCGTCGTGGTTAGTTCTTTTATGGACATCGGACGCGTTCGCCGTGTGAAATGCCGAATCCGACACCGCTTTACGAACGACGAAAGTCCGTGGCGGCTAGGAATGACGATTCCTCCCCCCGGTGTCAACATTCGGGCAAACGCGACGTACACGACATTAATTACACAAATGTGCAATAAGCGCATGGAGTGACAATCGTGTGAAATGCCGTAGTGAGAACAATTAGGGAACCCTCTGAAGGGTATCCAGTCAATTATTGTGATTATGTGTCATAATCGAATTGCATAATTTGAGATTCGATTCGGTCGACTTCTTTTCGTCGCTTTCGGTTATCCTCATGGTCGTAAAGTGTATTGAGACGGACAGGAAGAGTACACACTTACGTTTAAGACCATAAGACAAATAGACCTCCCTTTGATTATTTATAATGTAATAATGAGATGTAATTGACGTACCGATTTCATTTATTTGGACACAACTGACTCTTTTAATATTATGAAATATGATATTACGTACGCGATTATTTCACCCAAGACATACGATAATATCATGTTTTCTTTTTTAACATTTCTGTTCCGTAAATTCTACGGATGCACAATTACGAAGCAAGCACATTCGTTGCTGCTTATGTTTTACCGTGTGATCGTCTCGTATATCACACAGATGTTGTCCAGTGAAATGTTTCATTTATGTACCTGCATACAAAAAATATATACATTAATGTTCTATATTACATTTCATATACAATATATCAACGTATATACAATATTGTAGACTATTGCGTTAGTTGGTTTTCACGAGAAGATTGCCACGATGACATATGTATCATGCATGCATGCTCTATAGAATATACTACTTAGGCACTGGGAATAAGTTGATAATTTGCTTACATTGTGCGTTGAAAATCGGCGTGGGCATAAGCTGAAAATATTTTGATGCATAAGCTGAAAATCTTCTGATGCATAAGCTGAAAATCGGCTCGCGCATAACCTGAAAATCTGCTTACGTATACGCATCAAAGCTGAAAATCTGCTGACATATATGCCGAAAATTAGCTTATGTATAACCCGAAAATCCGCTCGTGTGCATAACGCTGAAAATCTGCTTCGATACATAAGCTGAAAATCTGCTCACATATACGCTGCAAATCCCCTTATGCAAAACCTGAAAATCGGCATGTGCATAAGCCGAAAATCTGCTCACATTTCAGCTGAAAATCATCAGCGCAGTGTACATAAACTGAAAATCTCATGATGCATAAGCTCAAAATCGTTGCTAACATGTAATTGAAAAATCAGCTTGTGCATATACGCGGAAAATCTGCTTGTGTATTAGCTGAAAATCGGCTTGTGTATTAGCTGAAAATCTGTATATGCATAAGCTGGAAATCTGCTTACATAATTATATGCTGACAATCGGCGCACGTATGCATAATCCGAAAATCAGCTTGTGCATGATCTGAAAATCTGCTTACACATATGCCAAAAATTAGCTTATGCATAATCCGAAAATCAGCTTGTGCATAAGCCGAAAATCTGCTAATGCATAAGCGGAAAATCTGCTTACATATATGCCAAAATTCTGCTTATGCGTAATCCGAAAATCTGCTTGTGCATCAGCTGAAAATCCACTTATGCATAAGCTGAAAATCTGCTTACATATAAGCCGAATATCAGCTTGTGCGTACGCTGAAAACCTGCTCACATATATGCCAACAATCGGAGTATGCATGATCCGAAAATCAACTTGTGCGTAAGCTGAAAATCCGCTTATATGTAAGCGGCTGCATACAAAAAATATATACATTAATGTTCTATATTACATTTCATATACAATATATCAACGTATATACAATATTGTAGACTATTGCGTTAGTTGGTTTTCACGAGAAGATTGCCACGGTGACATATGTATCATGCATGCATGCTCTATAGAATATACTACTTAGGCACTGGGAATAAGTTGATAATTTGCTTACATTGTGCGCTGAAAATCGGCGTGGGCATAAGCTGAAAATCTTTTGATGCATAAGCTGAAAATATTCTGATGCATAAACTGAAAATCGGCTCGCGCATAACCTGAAAATCTGCTTACGTATACGCATCAAAGCTGAAAATCTGCTGACATATATGCCGAAAATTAGCTTATGTATAACCCGAAAATCCGCTCGTGTGCATAACGCTGAAAATCTGCTTCGATACATAAGCTGAAAATCTGCTCACATATACGCTGCAAATCCCCTTATGCAAAACCTGAAAATCGGCATGTGCATAAGCCGAAAATCTGCTCACATTTCAGCTGAAAATCATCAGCGTAGTGTACATAAGCTGAAAATCTCATGATGCATAAGCTCAAAATCGTTGCTAACATGTAAATGAAAAATCAGCTTGTGCATATACGCGGAAAATCTGCTTGTGTATTAGCTGAAAATCGGCTTGTGTATTAGCTGAAAATCTGTATATGCATAAGCTGGAAATCTGCTTACATAATTATATGCTGACAATCGGCGCGCGTATGCATAATCCGAAAATCAGCTTGTGCATGATCTGAAAATCTGCTTACACATATGCCGAAAATTAGCTTATGCATAATCCGAAAATCAGCTTGTGCATAAGCTGAAAATCTGCTAATGCATAAGCGGAAAATCTGCTTACATATATGCCAAAATTCTGCTTATGCGTAATCCGAAAATCTGCTTGTGCATCAGCTGAAAATCCACTTATGCATAAGCTGAAAATCTGCTTACATATAAGCCGAATATCAGCTTGTGCGTACGCTGAAAACCTGCTCACATATATGCCAACAATCGGAGTATGCATGATCCGAAAATCAACTTGTGCGTAAGCTGAAAATCCGCTTATATATAAGCGGCTGTAAATCGGCTTGTGCTGAAAGTCACAAAGTCTGCTTACATATAAGCAGACATGTATGTCGTATGACAAATGCGACGACATGATACACACATACATTCGTGCATGCATGTGACTCTATGATATACATGATTATACGATCAACGAACATGTGTTGTTTGACATATATATGCGTGGCAAGTATGATCAGTGGTGTGTGTGGCAGCCGCATAGCGCATACAATCAGTGGTGTGTGTATGACAGCCGCAGCATGGCTCATATAATCAGTGGTGTGTGTGTGCCAGCTGCAGCATGGCGCATATAATCAGTGGTGTGTGTGCGGCAGCCACATGGCGCATACATTCAGTGTTGTGTGTGTGGCAGCCGCGTGGCACATACAATCAGTGGTGTGTGTGGCAGCCACATAGCGCATACAATCATTGGTGTGTGTGACAGCCGCGTGG
>LGRX02030822.1:0-41671 GCA_001247695.2 Cymbomonas tetramitiformis | reverse complement strand
GGTTGATAAGGGATACCCCCTTCCGTGTCCTCGGGGACGCTGGCGACGAACTCGGAGATCAACGCTTCTCGGTAGACGGTGTACACGACCCCATGCTTTTCGAAAAGGGTCGAACGGAGCCCTTGCATGAACTGAGTGTTGTCTTTGCCTTTCTGCTTCTGATCGATCAAGTTCTGCATCTCGCCTAAGATGTTCGCCAAGGCGGTGTTCGTTCAATGCATCGTGCTGCTGGAAAGCGACGCAACCGAGGCGCGGTTGTCCGACGAGGAGTGCCAAGCTCGGGAGAAGAACCCGATGCGGAGCCTCATGTTGCTACTATTTGACGAAGAACATGGCGCGGAGGAGAAGTCCCGGGAGAAGGCAAAGCGTCACCTTTCTTTCAAGGAAAAGAACAAGGAGACTGCATTCTGTCGAGAAGGCGGAGGGCGGATCATCTTCAGAGGTGCGGCCGAGGCCAACCTGAGCTGGCACCTGTCGCTGCTCGCACCCGGGGCTGGCTGCAGCCACGTCGAAGACCCCTGGTCAAAAGGAGTGGCAGGAGGATGACAGCAAGTAGGTGGGTGACGATGGAGGAGGAGAGTGGCAGAGGGCGATGGAGAGTGGTGATTGTTAGGGCTAGATAAAGAAGCCCTCAATATATCATACAAAATACAAATATGCGCTGTGCTGTGGAACGGCAAACACAAGCGTCAGATAATAGCGGGATGAGTTGCAGAACTCCTGTGAGAAGATACTGCTGAAGCCCAACGCTTCGCTCATCTATACCATACGTCTCCCATCGCATAGATGGTACCGCCATTGGGTTGTGAACCCGAGACGTTGGTTGAACGACCAGTATTGTGGTAACGAATAGTTCGTTCATACTGCGCATGCGTGTTCCGCACATGCTAAAAGCCAAGATGGTTCTTGTTTGTTACTTCAAGATGTATCTTGCTTTGCCATCTTCGAGTTCGACGTACGAACTCTCGATGACAGGGTTATTCAAGTCTTTCCTTGAATAATGACAGATGATGTGACTTATCATCTGGCGACATGTACAGTCATAGTCGACCGTACTGACGATTGTCATAATAATATATGACACGACTCGACATGACATGACATGACATGGTATGACATGTCTGACAGGTATGACACGTATGACATGTATTACACATATGTCATCGGTCATGATCCTGTATGGTATGACATGTCTGACAGGTATGACACGTATGACATGTATGACACATATGTCATCGGTCATGACCCTGACAGATCTCTTCTCTTAAAAGAGTTGTGACCTCACAACGGGCATACCTTTGTATATGTCTATGATGTCTTTGTTGTTGTCGCTTCTTGCTGGTACCAGTCTTCTTACACCGATTTGAGGCGCCCCTCATGGTGCTTTTAGGTTATTGGGGGGAACTGAGTCCACTTTAGTCCCTCACCTTACAGTTCTTAGGATGTAGCCCCCTTTGAAGTTCGTATCGTATTTCAGAGTGACGTTTCAAGGTTCAATGAATTGCGTTTCGTGATACAGATTGACGCTGGATTACTGATTGATCCACACGTATCGTGCGTCAGAGTGACGATTCAAAGCATCCGAAGTGTACGTTACGGATTATTTGCGCTAGCCGTCGTCGCTTTGCGAACGATGATCCCACGATTTAACGATTTATAATCGAACGATTCTCGGCCTGATATAATGCACCCAACCCTTCCTCCCCTCCTTAAGCTACTTTGGAGGATCATAGGCGGCAACGGGGAGCCCGTGTTTGTTTCCGGAGTTATTTCACCGGGGGCTTGTTTTATTGCAAAGAGAGTGGCCCTGCTTAACGGGATTGGACTTATAATCCTTACCCGGTCTGCTCACTCTAATATGGTCCAGTACGCACGCTTTGACGAACATCTATCGCGATGAGTGAGAATGGATTCGCCACGTACTAATGTGAAATTTATTTAGTTATGTTTGTCAAGCACAACTTAGGATCACAACTCCGTCTACCTCAGTCGATATCTCCGGTAGCTTCGGATGACTGGCCAAGAATCCGATGACAAACCACGGCTTTGGCAAAGGTAGCATTTAGCAGTTTTTTATTTATCCACAGATATGATATCTCGCATGTGCGTATCTGTGCAAGGGTATGATTTGTACAAGGCTCACTACACCTTTAGTAAGGAAGGATCAATTTCCTGCTTCTATGCAACATAATGATAAAACATTAAGAGCAAGGTATATAGATGATCGACATGTATTAGTATATATTACAAGAAGTAAGGGCATGAGGCTTAATATAATGTTTAGCCTTCATAGGCAGCTATCATGTCTGCTGCATTGGTCAGCTCTGTGGCTTTGACCCAGGTGTCATGCTCAGGGCCGTAGCCTGCATATCGCACTAAATAGTATTTGACACCTCTAGTGAACTTATCCGAGAGTATATGTGATATCTCAAACAGTGGTTGCCCTTCTTCGGCGATCATCTGTGGCAGAGGCAAAGGTGCTTGGATCGAGTCATTGTACAGCTCTAATCTGGAAACAGGCTGTACCGGATGAATACGGATATCGAGGTGTCCGAAATCTAACTCGTATGCACGGCCATGGCTAAGCACTTTGGAAATGGTGAACGGCCCAATATATGGCTGCTTAAAGTGTCTGCCTGCCTCTGTCAAACCAGTCCATTGAATAAACTCGGTCCGTAAAAGAACTTTCTGCCCAACTGCAAACTGTCGAGGCATGTGAGTCTTATTGAATCTGGCTTGGCTAATTTCTGCTGCTCGGAAAATGTTGTCTACCGCGTTGGCATGTACAGCCGAGTACTGGTCAAAATGATCTCGAATAGCTCTTTGTATTGGAACAGGAGCTTCTGGCGGAATAGTGATTACCAGGTCATGAGGCGAAAGTGGTTGCGCCATCGAGTCGAGATAAAACGGTGAATAACCAGTTGATGCAGAAACTGTGTTGTTAATTGCAAACTCCACCAGAGGCAACTTGTCCTCCCACGAATTGGCTGAAGTATCATTGCAACAACACCTGAGGATGAAAAAATACCATCTAATCAGTTTATAAACCAGAGGATGGTGAAATCAAATCATGAATCAACAATTTGAAAAGTACCCGAGGATATCCTCGATGAAGGCATGGCTCCTCTCATTGGCAGCATTCGACTGTGGATGGTGTGAGGACGTCATAGACAATCTTGTACCAGTAGATTTCCACAGTGTCTGCCAGAATGTAGAGGTGAATCTGGGGTCTCGATCTGAGATGATGTTCCTCGGAAGACCATGGAGCTTGAAGATATGCTGCATATAGATAGAAGCAGTATGCTGAGCTGTCCAGGTCATGCTGAAGGGAATGAGATGACATCGATGAGAAAATTGGCACATCACCACAAATATACTGTCGTGCCCATTAGTGGTAATAGGCAGGTCAGTGATCCAATCAAGAGATACATCTAGCCATTTTGTCTTAGGCACGGAATATCGTATATGTGCCTGACCATAAGGCTTGTGTCGCCTCATTTTCTGGCGCTGACAAACGGGGCACTCCCGAATGTACTTGATGGCTGCCGTTGTCATTCCTGGCCAATAATACCGGCTACGCAGAAGATGAAGCATGCGATTTTTGCCTACATGACCAGAAATAGTGGCTGAGTGGCACTCATGAAGGAGAATGTGGCGAAGCTGTGTGATCTCACCGTCATCTGTGGGGACTTTAGCTGTTGGTGGAATGTACAGCTGTCTGCCATATATGGTCTTACGATAGATCAACCCCTGAATAAGCTCGAAGCTGTAGCTGCTGACTGACTGTGATGAAGTCGATGATGTCAGTTTAGCCAAAATAGTCTGTGCAAATGTATCACGATCATATTCGGATATAATGATGTCGTGTAGCTGATGAGCTGATGAAGAAGATATAAGAGCAATGAATGTAGGATCTGCAGATGGCATGACCTCGCTGATGTCCATGTGCTGAAGACAATCAGTGAGTTCAAAAAGTGCAGAGATACGAGTGAGTGCATCTGCGACCTTATTCTTATCGCCAGCAATATGCTCTATACGGAAGTTGTACTCGGAGAGCTCATCCAACCACCGTGCCTGTTTGGGGCTCAGTGTGGATTTGGTCTGGAAATAAACCAGTGGCTGATGATCTGAGCGTACAATGGTCTCAGGAGCTCCCAACAAGATGTGGCGAAAGAATCGGAAGCCCTCCACAATGGCAAATAGCTCGATCTCAGGAATAGGCCAACGTCTCTGTGTATCGGATAGAGTGACGCTGTGATAGCCACATGGCTTCATACCTTTTCCTTGATCCTGGAGTATCACTTGACCAACGTGTGTGCCTGATCCATCGACCTCCATAATAGATGGCAGTTTCTGATCTGGAAGCTGTAGTACTGGAGCGTTACAGATGGCACTTTTGAGGTTATCAAATGCCTGCTGCTGCTCAGATTCCCAGACAAACTCTGCATTATCTTTAAGGAGACGATTGAGCGGCTCGGCAACTTTGGAGAACTTTGGTATGAATCTCCTGAATTGACCGACCATGCCCAAGAATGACCGAAGGGATGACTTGCCATCTTTAGCCATACGGCGTAGAGGCTGTTTTCCAACGGTAGGACCATAAGACACTGGAGGCTGAATTGCCATAACTGCTCGGATTCTGTCTTCGATGATGGACAAGCCTGCTTCAGAGATGTGATGTCCGATGAAGTCTATGGATCTGACGAACAACTCCACCTTGGAAGGCCTGATGAAGAACTGGTGTTCTCTGCAACGCTGGAGAAACTGTCGGACATGACTCACGTGGCTGTCAAAATCCGGACTGTATACGATGGTATCGTCCATGAAAATGACAAGGAACCGATCGATGAAGTCGAAGAATGCCCGATTTCCTACACGTAGAGCTGTTGCAGGAGCATTGGTTAATCCGAAAGGCATGACTGTCCACTCATAGGAACCGTCGTATCTGGTGCGAATAGCTGTTTTGTGAATGTCATCTGGATGTATAGGGATCTGATGGAAAAACTGATTGAAGTCAAATCTGCTAAACCATCGTGCACCTTTTAGCTGTTCAAGAAGGGTGTCGTGAGGTGGCAATGGATACGTGTCCTTAATTGTGATGTTATTAAGGGCTCGATAATCACAGCACATCCTCCACTTCCCACCTGGCTTAGGAGCGAAAATGATAGGACATCCATATGGAGATGATGACGGACGAAGGATACCCAAGTCGACATATTTGATGATCTGTCGTTTGAGTTCTTCCATTATGGGTACTGGGATGGTACGTACTGGCTGAGATGGTGGTTTGTGCCCAGGTTCAATGTTGATTCGATGATAACCACCTTCAAACCGTTCTGGCCTATGACCAGCTGGAAGATCCTCCTGGAATATGTCTGAAAAGTCTTCCCTCATCTGATCACGTGCTGCTGTGACCTCGGGGTCTTCCATAGTGGTGTCTGTGTCTGATGCTGTGAAGACCAGTTCACCGTCGACCTCTGAGAGAAAGAAGAGATAAGCTACGGCTTCTTCAGCCGAACCACTGGATCGAATACGACGAAGGTGCTTTCTCATGGTGGTGGCGCTGACCAATTCCATTTCAGGAAGGTCATCTGAGTCTGGAGTCTGCTCAACTCTGGACAATACTGTGCGAATACTGGAGCCTGATGAATGCTTCCTAGTGATCGTCAGATTTTTGGTCTGAAAGTCAATGTGGGGATTTCTCCTCTCCAACCAATCTTGACCCAGAATGACAGTGAATGGTTTCATGTCAATGATGTAGAAATCTTCTGTATCCTTATACTTGCCCAGCGTAAATGTAGCTTTGGGAAGATAGGATGTGCATGGTAGTTGGCTTCCTCCAGCCAATTCCACTGAAAACGATGAAGAGTCTGTGGGTGCTATACCAAGCTGAGCAGCGAACTGTCTGTCAATGAAAGACGATGTGGCTCCTGGATCTACCAAAATGCGAGTACTCTGTCCATATACTTTCCCTTTGTACAACAACAGCTTCTTCTGTGATTTCAGCTGTGCTGTTTGAGACTGCATCTGTGCGATGTGCTCTGAGGGAGTGTCCATCTGCTGAAACTGTAATGTCAGACTGGAAAGGACTTCTTCTGAGATACTCTCAACCCGGCCACTTGCTTCAGTGGCATCTTCAGGCTGATCTACCCTCGGGGTGCTCTCAACGCCGGTACCTGTGCAGTACCCTGAGAGTTTCCCTGAGGAGCTGGAGCTGAAGCTGGAACTGGAGCTGGAGTTGCAACTGCTGCATTGATGCTGTGCTGACTCTTCAGTTCCTTAACCATGGTGTTGATCGTATTGATGAGTTTGCCGGACCCATCCTTAGCACCCTGATTCTGCTGCTGCTGTCTCCGATTCCCGAAAGGACTCTGAGCTGGTGGCTTACCCTTGATCTCCTTTCCATCTGGGGTCTTGGTAGAATAACAATCCTTTTCGATGTGACCAACACGACCACAACGATTGCAAGACTGAGGATTCTGTGATTTTCCTTTTCCTTTGCCCTTGCCTTTTCCACCTTTTCCCTTGTTCCGATTCTGATTGGAGTTCTGGCTGCCACTCTGATTCTGATTCCGATTTCTGTTGGATCTGTCATATGGCTTCTGGCCACGTCCTTTGTCCTTATCCTTCTTGGCTGGACCTCCGGATGACTGCTCCTTCTGACCCCGATAGTGTAGGGTTTCTGACTGCTTTGAGTGAATGACATAATTCAAATCAAGCAGTATCTGTGTGGTTTCTTGCCACGACAGATTGTTCCTTTGCTCTTCTGTCAGGAATCTGAGTTGGAACTGTCTGCGGAGATCTGGATCCATACTGGTGACGAATCTATCCTTTATTAGCACATCATTCAAATCAACTGCTGCTAGAGAAGCCAGTGATGTGAATGTGCGCAAATAATCTGCAAAGGTTTGGGTTCCTTGAGTCAGTGCCATAAGGTGTTTCTTGGCTATTGATCTCTTGTGAGGATTACCAAATTGTCTGAGGAATGTCTGTCTGACCATCTCATAGGTGGCATGTGGCTGTTGTGCCAAGACCTGAAAATAGTGTCTGTCGTTATTCTGAATAAGAGTCAGAAACACTGTAATCAAATCCTTGTCCTTGACTCCAGGATAGGTGAACTGGAAATATCTGTCCACCGTGTCCAACCAGACTTCTGCGTCCTGTCCTGATTTGAATTCCCTAGGTGGTGTCATTTTCACCTTTGGGACCAAACTAGGTGGAGCTGGTGCTGGGACTGAATCTGAATCTGGATCTGTAAAAACCATCGGAGGATTATCTTCTGTGTACTCGTTTTCTGGTTCCTTAGGCTCATTGGCTGGATCCCTAAATCGGCTCATATCTGGCTTCATACGACTGATGTTGTCATAGTAGCCTATCTGGTCATATCTGGTTTGTGTGTCGGCATAACCAGCGATCCATTTCGGGACTTTAAACCGGCTGTATGCATCATATGAACCAAGAATGTCGAAAAACCATGTCGATGGATCTGGGTCGATATCAGGAATCTCTGGCTCTTCCTCTTCGATTGTAACCATCTAAAAACAAAACACAACACAAAAGATACCTTCAGCTAATCGACTAACTGAGTGTGTGTGATTTATATGTTATATATGGTATATCTGTATGTTTACATACATGTAGTACATTCGTACATAATAATGAGGTAGGTATATATATATATCCACCTTCTTCCCCCCTCAAGGAAGTGTGTGATATAAGGCAGTTGTCAATTGCCTGTACCTCATAAATAGCATGCATTCCATATAGGAAGCATCTCGCCCCGAATCACTGCGATCAGAATGCACCAATCACGCTGAGCCCCGAATCGCTGCGATTAGAATGCACCAATCTCGCTGAGCCCCGAATCACGCGATCAGAATGCACCAATCGCGCTGAGCCCTGAATCGCTGCAATCAGAATGCACCAATCGCGCTGAGCCCTGAATCGCTGCGATCAGAATGCACCAATCGCGCTGAGCCCTGAATCGTTGCGATCAGAATGCACCAATCGCGCTGAGCCCTGAATCGCTGCGATCAGAATGCACCAATCGCGCTGAGCCCTGAATCACTGCAATCAGAATGCACCAATCGCGTTGAGCCCCGAATCACTGCGATCAAAATGGGCGGGCGCCAGCTCGATGCGTCCGGAGAGCAACATGTCATCGCAGGTCCAGCTGGAGTCTGAACAGACGCAGGCTCGGCTCTGAGCCGGGTGCCGCACTCACTGCTTTGAAGCGTCCCCGGCCTCGTGGAGTCGTGGAGGGAGATGCCACAAGGCCCGCCGCTGAGGCCGGTCAGGGGTGCCGGGGAGGCCGGCGCGCAGAGGCCTTTCCTGGACACGCGGAACTTCGCCATCGAGACGGGCGCGCTATTCTCCAACATCTGCTTGCTGCTCTTCGGCTGCACCTTCTACGTCTCCGCGGTGCACGCAGACGAGGCCTACGGCTACAACTTCTACTTCGAGCCGATCACTTTCATGTTCATCGTCGGCACGCAGTCGGCCTTCGCCTGGATCGTGTTCAACGACTTCCGCGACGTCAGCGGCGCCGCTAGCGCCAAGGCTCGCCCCGCCCGGCTTGCAGGCGCCCGACGCAATGGGGGGCCTCCCCAGTTGCCTTTGCGCAGGGGAGCCGGCTGGCCGAGCGCGCCCTTGGCAGACGCAGCAGATACTGAAGTGGCAGGCAGCTTAGGCGGCCAGCGGGCCACTAGGAAGAGACCTCCATTCCGGACGCCGGGCGCAGAGCAACGCCTCAAAGTTTCCATATGCGAAGATGAGGTCGGATGTGCCGGACATGGGAGTAGGAAAACGTCAGACGTCAAGAGTAGAGCCGGTCAGGCCGAGACTGTGTTGAAAACGTTCATCCGGGAAGACACAGAAAAGGTTGGGAGCGCGGAGTACGGCGGCGTTGATTACGCCGGGTGGCGCATCCACATGGGCGAAGAGTCGACGGCATCCGCCGAGGGCTGCGGCATGAGCGCATCATGGCGGATGTCGAGGCTGATGCAGAAGTGGGGTGGGCTGACTTTCTCGCAAAGCACGCAGACAAGCACCAATAGTGTGAGGCGCCCATAATGGGTGGCTCCGCGTGATAAACTTTCGACTTGTGTTGATTTGACTAAGTTTCGAGTCACTGACTATCTGTGGGTGCGTGCGTCACTTTATGACGTATAGTTTCTGAGATCTTCGATTCTTAGCGACGACAGGTTGAAGTTCGCGTTATCATGCAATCTCTGTAATTCTGCTTCCTCCTTAGCTTTATCGCATTTAGATATGCTTTGCGCATTATCCTGTGAAAAGTATGACACCAGTTGAAAGTATCTGATACATGTTGAAAAGAATACAGCCTTGCCTCTTTTCTTGTCGTTTGATCTCTACCATGCCGCATCCTCATTTGAAGTCCATGGTTGTTCTCGTCGCTGCAAATTGTTGTGATTGTGCACGCACGGGCAATAATATCATCCTTAGTTGAGTGCGTGTGTTGAGTTACGGCATAACATCAATCAGATTGTATATATCTCGTAAATGTATTAGAGAGTTTATCAAATAAATGAAACACTAGTCTGGAATAACAGCCTAACAAGTAAGGAGCTCTAAAAAACAAACGGTCGAAAAGAACGGCCGGATAACTAACGGGTGCCCTCTGCCGTAAACAACGAACCAAATTTTCGTGCGCACGGAGGTACAAACGGACATCTGAAATAGTGTTCCATCCGATCGCAATGGCGGATCGAATCAGGAATTCAGGGGTTTTGATTGACGGCAAAAAATATTCTGAAGTGATGAGTTCATGTTTCTTAGCGCAGTAAGTTTCTATGTATTAGTATGCTTCCTGTGAAGTATACTGATATCTTCACATGCCTCAGGCCACATCATGAGACACCTAGTGAAGGAAAGCTTCAGGATGCGCATGATTTGGCGCTTTTACACCTCGGAACGCTCAATCGGGCATCCGGTCGGTATACGCCGAGTTAGCGTATGGCACATCTGATTAGCGCACCGGATGCACGAGACGCTCAGCATCACAAAGCCATCTTACTTTTTGCTTGGCGCCCAGCAGATCTCCAGCAGATATCGAAAAACCAGTTTACGCAAAAGTAGGAAAGTGGCGGAAAGCCCCAACCTGAACCACATCTAAAAATATCAACATTGGCCCACTTGATCTCGGGATTGTTGCAAGGTTCGGTAGGATTATTGTTCGACAATTCCGCTATATATATCGACACTATCGTCAATATCGTCCTCTGTCGACAACAGATTTTCACATGTCGCCCTCAGTCGACGGCAGACTTGAAGATGTCATCCTCAGTCGGCGGCAGAATATTAGATGTCGTCCTCAGTCGATACCAAAAAAATTGCTATCGTCGTCGCGATATCAGGGCCCCACATCGTGCCGTGTCGACATATCACCGACCAATGCGGGTATCGATACCTCTAGGGGCAAAAGTGACATATCGCGACAACGTCATGTTACAAGAGGCGGGGCGGAACGGCGGATGACGCAAGGTCGTCCTAGATTCGCATTTTGAATTTCGCACGCGCGCGCACACACACACAACCATGATCCAATCGGTGTCTGTGTTTTTACTATCTAGGATCGATGCATCGCGATCCGTACACAGAGGCAATCGTTGTCCACAACCACTTATGTGGTTTGCTTACATCATGATCGACGATGGCATACTGTGATACTGAGCGTCTAACGTGAGGCTGGTAAACCCAGTAATAATGTGTTTTCTGCACTGTGCTCCATAGATTTTTGTGCTTGTGGTCCTGCGTTTGTTCCTTAAAATTGAGTGATAGTGGTCCCGCAATCATCCGCCTGCCAGGCTGTCCCTCAGAGTTGAATAAGTGCTATTGAAATTTGCTTTTTCTGCCAGGCTGTATTATTATATACATTTTCCGTATGTTTTAATATAAATTTCAAGTACAGAATCGTTTTGTATAATTTTGGTAGATTCTGTACCTGTGTATAATAAACATTCTTTGCTACACTAGTGCTTTATGGTATCACTTTGGTTTTTTAAACAAGTTGGTTTAATTAAATAAACTGATGCACGTAACCATAACGTCTAGAAAAAAGAGGTTTGGGCAGACTTTGTCGAGTCTCATATTTTATGGCCCCTCTGAAAGCGGTTAGAAACGCGAGGAAACCGAGTCGAACGGAAAAGCAAGTGCAATAGCAATTACATAGCTATATACTTATTTCGCACTTACTTCGAAAAATTACGGTGTCAACTGCATACACACGTCTGGATCCCATACACGATCTTCATATTTCTAGTAGCACGCAAACATGATCAAGCAGAACTACTACTTATTTGCTCCAGTTTTAGCACTACAGGTTAAATCTTCCCGGATCGTGCTTGTAGTGGTTGCGCACGCGCGTTGCAGATCCTGCGTGGACACATTTTAATGTTTGTCAGTGTCAGGACTGCGGACAAAACACCTCTATTGCAGCATTTCCACCGGCGAAAAACAGCACACAGAAAACATCATCAAGCCCTTCTTTCTTTAGCATGGTCCGCAAAGACCGGGGAACATTCCCACCAGGGGCATACCCCAGTCACGCTGCCAAGAATCATTAGCAAACAGACGGAGGTGCGATGCGGCAAAAACGCTATTCGAACGCTATTCTGGACCAACATAACAGCAGTCCGTCCATAAAATACTTCCTCAAAAGAAAAAAAACAATCCTCAAACAAAACTCAAAACAAATAAAACTCAAACAAACAGAACAAATAAACCGCTCAGCCGCCACTTGTTACCCTGCGAAATTCTTGACAACAACCAACTGTGGACACAAGCTTTGCTATTACTATTTGAATTAAGCTGTTCGTGTTTGACGCGAGGCGAGCTGACGATGACGTGACGTGACATGACATGCCATGGTATGTCATGTCATGTCATCACTCAGCACGTTACACGACATTCGACATTTCAACAGCGCATGTGACACAGACCTGGAAGCTCAATCTCAAAGTTATTAGGTCATAACTAATTGTTAAATACTTATTAAAACCTGCATGGCGGAGTCCGCACCACGTGTACACAAATTAAAATTCTAAACTCCCGTTTTCGCAAACCTTTAAGTTTTCCCAACCTAAATGCATTATCCTCATAATATTCAAAATACGAGGAGCTTTTTTGAATCATTTCCCCAAAGTTTGGATGCCCCTTTATGCAGTCTTCTTTTTGTCGCAGTGCGACAGAAATGAGCTCGGGGCTCATTCCTGTCGCACTGCGACAAAAATGAGCTCCGACCTCATTATTATCGCCCCTCAAAATATCTGGGTTGTCGCATGGTGCGACAAGAATAAGATATCGTGCGACAAAAATGAAGTGCTACCCGCCAAGGGTTGACCTCGAAAATGGGCAAAGGCAGTTCGGCAGCACCAGCTCGGGAAGAAGTTCTTTGGCGACTCCACCGAGATTTCTGGACTGGGGAAGGTGGTTGTCGCGCGGAAGGCCGAGCTGGTCACGGCCGGTCTGGCAACCGACGACGGGGCGCAGCGGTTCGTGAACGGAACTGATTTACGACACGATTGATCGTTTCGCCAATAACGTATCCCAGCGCTGGCACTTTGGGGGACCATCAGATCTCAAGAAGATATATCAACTCTGATATTGCAAGGCAGTTTTGGGTTTGGGCACATTGATGCCAAGATGCGACTGTTTCAAGCATACTCCACGGCATGGCTTGAAACTTCGCGTAGATGTTGACAATTACGTGTATTGTCTTTACGAAGTAACGTGCGCTACCGCCAACGAGAACTCCAACACTGCAAGCGGTTTTGGGTTTAGGTAATTCAAACCCCAAACCTAAAATGCATGATGCTAGCACACGCCCGTTTTTATTATGCTCGACGGCTTGCCATATGCTTTTGAGGGTGCACCGATATCGCTATGACCAATATTACTACCAAGATTTGTGAGACGATTCTAATCAAACCTATATTATGCAAAGCCGCAAGTGGTTGCAACCATCTCACACCGCACCAACTTAGCTCGCAGTTGCAACTGAATGCTAAGCTGATGCAGTAGCGGATGGGGCCAATCGCTAGCTCAAACGAAAGGTATTCACCCAATAAATACAAACGCTTGAGACCGAATGGTGGGAAAAAATAATGCTTCGTGCAATCAATTGTTTAGAAGAAGGGGGTGTGCGCGCTACAGCGCAAGCACCAGTTGAAAAAACATGCAGCGTGTCGCTCGGCTGAGTTCTAAAGCAGAATACGTTATGAGTTGCCTGCTACTCCAACGGTCCATTCTACACTGCATGCGTTCACCCGGCAAGTCACTGCCCACGCGGAGCAGCTCAACAGACCTCGGGTGCGGGGCGGGACTCTCCATCAATACGGCACCGATCCGTGTGTTTCAACGACAACATCCTTTCTTAAGGAGAGTGCGCCATATCCTGCCGCCCCCAATCCTGTGCATTGACACCGCTTGGGGTATCGGGAGCGCATTCCGCAGCCGGGGGTAAGAGATTATCTATTGCTCTTTTGGCATCGCCGGCGAGGGGGATGGATCCAACGCGTCGTAGGCTGCGGCATCTTCGAGCTGCGGCCTCACTTGCTTTTTTTCTTTTTAGCTCCACGCGCCCGATGCGGTGACGCCGCTGTCCTCGGCCACCACGCAGGGGGGAGGGGGGAGGGGTGTCATGAGGGGTGAGTGGGTCAACGGGAGCGGCGGGGGGAAGTGAAGGCAGAGGCCAGAGAGGAGCGGCGATGACAAGGGGACGGAAGGGAGTGGAGGAGGCGAGACGGAGACGGGGGTTCGCAGGGGCAACGGTCTGGAGGCGGAGAGTGACGGGGGCTGCAAGATTGGTTTTGGGGGCTGTAGCGGCGACGACCTGGGGACGGAGGGTGGTGGAGAGAGCGAGGAGACGGAGGTGGCGGAGGCGATGGTGAGGGGGGTCAGGAGGCGGCTGCAGATGACGGGGGAGGGGGGGTGAGGGTGGAGCGCGAGCGGGTGCGGTCCCATCGAATGAGGGGCATCAGGAGGCGCAAAGCAGGAAGGGGTGGAGGGGAGGTCCGGGCGAGCGAGCTGTTTTAGGGTGGGCGGGCAGAGGCGGAGGAGAGTGCGGGTTCGCCCCAGCAGCAGCGTCATAAGGGGGAGGGGAGGCGGGGGTGGAGGGTAGTGGAGATGGCGGGATGGAGGTGATGAGTAGAGAGGGATGAAGGGCAGCTGATTGTGGGGGGGGTGAGGTGGGGCCAAAGGGTGGCAGTGAATTGGAGGTGGGCGGCGGTGGAGGCGGCAGGGGGAAGGTGAGGGGTGGCGGAGGCAGTGTGGCTGAGAAGGCAGGGGAGGTAGGGATACGGTGACGGAGGGTGCAGGAGGGGACAGTTCGGAGGCGGACGGCGGTTGAGGCGGCAGGAGGAAGATAGAGGGCAGGTGGGACCGGTGGGGTGGGGCAAAGAGTAGTGGAGGTTGTGGGCTGGAAGAAGAGGGCAGCGGAAACAGCAAGTTGATGTTGAAGGGAGGTGGAAGCTCTGAAGCGGAGACAGAGGATGGCGGAGATGGCAGCTGGTAGGTGAATCGTGGCTGAGATGGCGAGGCGGGGACGGAGGGTGATGGAGGCGGTAGGATGGAGGCGGCGTGACGGCGATGGAGGGTGGCGGAGCCGGCGCGGCGGTAGCGGGGGGCGGTGGGGCCAGCCAGGTGGTGGCGGGTGGTGCCGGAAGTGGGGAGGTGGGGCCAGCGAGTAGTAGAGGCAGCGAGATGGAGGGAGGGAGCAGTAACGTGGAGGCGGAGGCAATGGGAGTGGCGAGGCGGAGGTGGCCGGAAGTGGAGACGGTGAGGGAGAGGCAGAGGCCGGCAGGAGGAACGTGGTGGAGATGGAGATTGGCGGGAGCGGCGAGACGGAGACGGATGGCAGTGGAGGCGACAGGACGGAGGTGGAGGGTGGCGGAGATGGTATCGGAAGGCCAAGGGCGGAAGGATCTTCACATGGGGGGGAACGTGGAGGAGAATGCGGAGGGGGGCGTGGAGGAGGGAGGGCGGAGGGCGGGCATTGCGGCAGAGAATCTTTTTCTCGGAGGGAGCCAGACCAGCAGCCAGAGGGGAAGTGGAGGCGGGGAAGGAGGCAGAAGCAGGGAAAGGGGGTGGGCAAGGGGGGGCGTGGGGAAGCGGTGGCTTGGGTGGAGACGGCTGCAGAGGTAGGCGGGGGAGGGGACGGTGGGAAGCTGGCGGAGACGGAGCAGAAAGAGGTGGTGGAGATGGAGGGGGATGGGGGTGGGGGAGGGATCGCTGTTTAGTGGACAAATTGTAAGATTTCGGCAGACAAGCTGTGACCGCCCGCCTCCGCCCATTGCACAACCCCGCCGAAGTCTGCCCCTGCCTCCTTCATCAATCGCACCGTCTCCACGCTGCCTCCAACGCATGCAAGCCACGCAGGCAGTGCACCATCATCGTCGGCACGCCCAAGCTCCGCGCCCGCTTTCAGGAGCAGCCACACCGCCTCGTGCAGGCCGTCCTTAGCAGCTAGGTGGAGCGCCCGCTGCCCTTTGCCCGCGTTCACATCTGCACCCATCTCAATCAACAAAGAAAGATCCTCCACAAGCCTCCGACACCTTGCTCGCACACTGCCCACCAGCTCCACCATCCCATTAGCATCTTGAAGAGCCACGACCGGCACCACACCAGCAGGTAGGTCCGTAAAGGCTTCCTCAAAGGGGCTGTCGTTCAAGGCCACCTCCAGCACCACGCCCCGCAGCACAAAGTGCAAAACGTCGCCAGCCTTCAGCTTTCCCTGCTTAGAAAATTCAAGCTCACAGTCGGCCTCTTCACCATCAACGTACCTGATGATATCATCGTCGGAAGTAGCCAAGCAGAAATACCCGCTGCTTGGCTTCTCAAGGTTGGCGCCTTCGAATACCACGCCAAAGCCCGCATATCCAACCGTCTTCACAACCTTCAGCGCCCAACGGCCCACTGCACGTCTCATCATAACCTCTTCCGTAACGTCACCCCGAATGATGCGGCCGTCCACTGGAGAGCCACTGATGTCTTCGCCCACGAAAGTGTAAGCAGGAGAGAGCTCCGGAGCAAGCAGCAGGCACTGAAGCGTAGTGCGGCCCTCCTCGTCCTCCGCGTTCACTCCAGCCCCCGCCTCCAGCAGTGCCCGGGCTGCACCCTCCTGCCCGCATGCCAGCGCCACCGTCAGCGCCGTGCGCCCCCCACCGTCCTCCGCATCCACCTCCGCACCCTTGCCCGCCAGCTCCCTCACCATCTCCCTCATGCCCTTCTCCACCGCAATATGGAGCGGTCGCCGCCCCGTGCCCGCGTTCACTCCAGCCCCCGCCTCCAGCAGCGCCCAAGCTGCATGCTTGTGCCCCCATGCCAGCGCCACCGTCAGTGCCGTGCGGCCCTCCCTGTCCTCCGCATCCATCTCCGCGCCCTTGCCCGCCAGCTCCCTCACCATCTCCACCATGCCCTTCTCCGCCGCAACATGCAGCGGTCGCCACCCCCTGCCCGCGTTCACTCCAGCCCCCGCCTCCAGCAGCGCCCAGGCTGCACCCTCTAGCCCCCATGCCAGCGCCACTGTCAGCGCCGTGCGGCCCTCACTGTCTTCCGCATCCACCTCCGCACCCTTGCCCGCCAGCTCCCTCACCATCTCCACCATACCCTTCTCCACCGCAATATGGAGCGGTCGCCACCCCCTGCCCGCGTTCACTCCAGCCCCCGCCTCCAGCAGCGCCCAGGCTGCACCCTCTAGCCCCCATGCCAGCGCCACTGTCAGCGCCGTGCGGCCCTCACTGTCCTCCGCATCCATCTCCGCGCCCTTGCCCACCAGCTCCCTCACCATCTCCACCGTGCCCTTCTCCGCCGCAATATGGAGCGGTCGCCGCCCATTGCCCGCGTTCACTCCAGCCCCCGCCTCCAGCAGCGCCCGAGCTGCACCCTCCTGCCCGCATGCCAGCGCCACCGTCAGCGCCGTGCCCCCCCCACCGTCCTCCGCATCCACCTCCGCACCCTTGCCCGCCAGCTCCCTCACCATCTCCACCATGCCCTTCTCCGCCGCAGCATGGAGCGGTTGTCGCCCCGTGCCCGCGTTCACTCCAGCCCCCGCCTCCAGCAGCGCCCAAGCTGCATGCTTGTGCCCCCATGCCAGTGCCGCCGTCAGTGCTGTGCGGCCCTCCCTGTCCTCCGCATCCACCTCGCCCGCTTCGTGAAGCACTCGCAGAGCATCCGAAAAACCCCTGTCGGCAGCCCACCATGCGGGTGTCCAACCGTAACGGTCAACAGAGCTGAGGTCCGCGCCCGCTTCGTGAAGCACTCGCAGAGCATCCGTATAACCCTTCTTGGCAGCCCTGAGTGCGGGTGTCTCGCACCTAATATCGGAAGCACGGCTGAGGTCCGCGCCCGCTTCGTGAAGCACTCGCAGAGCATCCACATGACCACCCTCGACAGCCTTAAATGCAGGTGTCTCGCCCTTATCGTTAGCATGGCTGAGGTCCGCGCCCAGTTCGTGAAGCACTCGCAGAGCATCCCCATGACCCATTATGGCAGCCCAGTGTGCGGGTGTCATGCCCTTATCCGTAATACAGCTGAGGTCCGCGCCCAGTTCGTGAAGCACTCGCAGAGCATCCGCATGACCCCCCTTGGCAGCCAATTCAAAGGGTCTCCAGCGGTTACCAGCAAGGCTGAGGTCCGCGCCCGCTTCGTGAAGCACTCGCAGAACATCCACATGACCACCCTCGACAGCCTTAAATGCAGGTGTCTCGCCCTTATCGTTAGCACGGCTGAGGTCCGCGCCCGCTTCGTGAAGCACTCGCAGAGCTTCCGAATGACCCCTCTTGGCAGCCCACAGTGCCGGTGTCTCGCCGTTATTGTCAGCATGGCTGAGGTTCATGGCTTGCTCCTCAAAGAATTGCATCGCCAAAGTAACTGCGCCATCCTCAGCAGTAAGCACAACATGCACCTGCATCGCAAGTTCCCGCAGCACCTCCACGAACCCACCCGCTACAGCCTGGTGTGCAAGGGACGCGCCACTCTCATCGACCACACTGCGGTCCGCGCCCACCTCAAGAAGGACTCGCGTCACCTCTGGATGCCCCTGCTGGACTGCGTACCAAACTGGCGGGCGCTCCTGCCCATCAAGGGCATAAACACAGTCCACGCAGGAGCCACAGACGTCCAGAATCTGGCGAGCAACCTCGGCGTGACCCCACCAAGCCGCCCAGTGCATCAAGGTCCGCTGATATCTCCGGCCAGTATCCATGACGGCCGCCGCGTCCAGCAGCAAGGCACAGACATTCATATGGCCTCCTATGGCGGCCTCCATCACGGGGGTGTTGCCCGAAGACGCGTCGGCAATGGGGCGAAAGTCGGAGCCTCCCGGTGTGGGCCGCACGCATTGCCACGGCCGCTCTCCGAAGTTGAACTGCACCTCCCCGAAAAGCTCATTACAGCTCACCGCAGGAAACACAGGATACTGCTTGGCGTCCCACTTCTGGGCCACACCTCTCCAGTCAGATTCCTTTCCGACGGCAACATACGCCATCTGCTGGTCGCAGTCGAGGAGCATTCCGATGGAAAGGGTTCCACTCTGCATAGACGCCTTGTCATCGAGAATGGGAGGGTCCGCGCTGTCACTGCTGCAGCTAGAGGCCGGCGGTGGCATCGCAGCACCTCTCCAAGCGCCGCTGCTGTGCAAGCCAAAGGACCAGTGATTCCGCCCCACATGATGCTCCTCCTGGCCTTTCCGCGGCTCGATCCAAGCCGCTCTCTTCACATTTCCCGCGCTCCAGCCGACGCTGTAGCCCACCCCGATGAATCCATTTGGTCTGTGTCTGTGCGGGACTTTCCAAATAAAGTGGGGCTTGAGGTCAAGTTTGACTTCATACCGCCAGCAACCCTCAACTGGCGCCGCCGCCGGAACGCCCACCACCCAGTATTTACCATCGTACCTATCCGATTTGACAGAATGCAACCGGCCATCGATACGCGCCGAATTCCTTGCGCTGAGGAACCGCAACTGGGGGCGCAGCTTGGAGCGCGTGTCGCGCTGCGCCCCCGCCGCCAGCAGCGCCGCCACCACCTGCGCGTGCCCGCTCTGCGCCGCGCAGAACAGCGGCGTGCGGCCCTCGTCATCCCTTTGCTCCAGCAGATTGTGTGCCGTGCACCCCGTCTTCAATATCTCCAGAATTGTGGAAACCGCAAAGTAGGAGCCGTCCGCCGCCGCGGCGTGCAGGAGCGTACCCCCGGCGCGCTTGGGCAGCGGGCTCCCCAGCAGTGCTCTAACGTTGGCACACACGCTGAGGTCTGCTCGGTGCACGTCCTTGCCCGCTTGCCGGGCACTGTCGAACAGCTGCTGGCTCCACCTCGCCACAAAGCTGACCTCTGCAGCAAACTCCAAATCGTCCAGGAAGAGGTCCGTCAGGAAGTCCCGCACGACGGCCTCGCCCCGCAGGTCCACCTGCGCCCACCCAGACTTGAGCAGGCGCTTCGCCACTCGCTGGAGAGCCTTTGCTGCTCTCGTCCCCTCACTGCGGTGCTTCTGCTGCTCATCGCCCCTCCGAGGCACTTCTGGGGGTTTGTCTGCTCCGGGCGCCGCCGTGCGTGCTCCAGGCTGCACAGACCCAACCCCTGAATCCGTTCCTCCCGAAGGCGGCGATCCTTCTCCGGCCCCAGCGCCTCCCATCCCTCCTGAAGCTGCCAGCTCCACGGCTGATTGCAGGTGCTCCTCCAGCTGCTCTAACGGGACCGCCAGATCAATCCAGGCCGCGCGGAGAGCAGCACGCAGGCTCGCCGCGCACAGGTACTCCTGCACCGTCTTGTGGATGAACGCCAGCATCCCGCCGTCGCATTTCACCGGCGCCGCCTTCTGCGCCGCGGCCCGCAGCTCCCCGCCGCCACGTAAGAAGGGGTCCCACACGCTCTCCTCGTGGAACAGCTCGCTGCTGCTCGCCATCGGTACCTTCGACACGTTCTCCGACACCATCGCGAGCGCCAGGCGCTGCGCGTACTCCTTGCCCTCGCGCTCCACTGTCGGGACATCCACGGTCCCCGACATGATCGCCTTGTGCGCCTCCCGCTCCACGTACCTGGTCGTGAACATGTCGTAGATGTGGCTGCGCCGCACCTTTGGCCGCCGCAGCGTGTTCTTCAACATGAAGGGTATTCCCACGCTGCAGATGGTGCCCACCACCTCAACGTTCATCGTGCCATCCTCTGGCGCCACTGAGTTCTGCCCCACCATCTCAGACTTTCCTTTATCCACCGCGGGCTGATCTTCTGGCATGGACTCGGTGCTGATACTCAACGCGCCAGCCGCCCTCCATCCCGTCCTCCATCGGGACCATCTGGCATTCTCCATGTCGCCGCCCGCCTTGCGCTTTACCATCACGTGCTCAAGTGCAATCTCCACGAGCTTCGGCTGCTTCAGGAGGATGTCCTTGGCCCTTAGCCTCCCAGTCACATCCTTGGCGAGGTCTCCCAAACTTGCGAGCCCCGACGGTCCTGCTCTCTCGTCCTCCGCAGCTGTTCCGTTGTCCAGCGCTGTTTGCACCTGCATTAGAGTATCGGCGTCTTCGGGATGCCGCCGACGCCACCGACTGATGCAGCCCCACACAGTCTGCGCCGCATCCTCCTCCAGCAGCAGCAGCAGCTTTGACTTCATCAGTGCGTCCATATCCCGCATCTGCGCAAGTTCTGGCAGGATCCCCATCACGATCTCCACCATGAACGGCGTCGTCGTCAGCTCCTTCAGCTCAGGGATGGCGTCAAAGGCTTGGCGGTAGTCTCGGTACAGCCACACCTTGCACGCATCATCCGCCTTCGTGAGCTGCTCGCAAAACTTACGCAGCGCCGCGTCGAGGTCCGGCGGCTTCTGCCGGAGCGCCCCCGCCAGCACCCACACCAGCTGCAACCCCTCCCTCGCCTCTGCGGCCACTGCGAGCATGCTGGGGGTCGCGTTCTGCTGCGCGCATTTCCCTTTCCTCTCATGCGAGCGACGACCCTTTCCAGATGCCATCACCGCCTGGCATGCCGCGTGCACCAGCGCCTGAACCTGATGTGGCTCCTGCGGGTGCTCGGCAGTCCCCAGCGCGGCCCCCAGGGATGAGGGTGCCCATGCATCGATGGCGGCCTTCTCCAAGGCGTCCGCGGTCTGCTTGCTCAGCGGGTCGAAATCCCCAAACTTCCGCCCGAGCTCGCGGCGCACCTCCAGCGCCACCTTGGCGTGGATATATGGGTCCACCTGGTCGTTAAAGGGGGCGATGCGGAGCTCGAGGAACGACTGCCGCGCATCACTTGTCGAGGCCTTGCCGAAGGTGTCCATCTCCACGGGAACGAAATATCGCTCATACTCCGGGTCCTGTGAGAGCAGTTCCGTGCGGGTGGTGATGATCACCTTGGGGTACGCCGGTCCCAGCTCCCCTTTCGAAGCGGTGCTCTTTCCCTCCGAAGAGCAGCGGTCCCCACCTGCTGCAGTCCCGGTCGTCGCGGCCGGTGCCTGGGCGCGGTACTGCTCCAGATTGTTGGACATGTACAGGTTTTTAAAGAGGCACTGGCTGGGAAGCTCGTCGTACGCGTCCAGCAGGAAGATCAGCCGCACCTTGCCCATCCGTGCCAGGTCCCGCAGCTCCTGGATCTGCGCCTCCCGCAGCCCCTTCTGCCGCAGCGCCTGGCCGAAGAGGTCGGTCAGTGGGTTCTGAAGCGAGGGCAAGGACACCTTCAGCAGGCACACCTCCGCGCCCGCCTTCCCCTGCTGCTCTTCTGCGTACTCCGTCTCGAGAAAATGCTCGAGCACCTCCACGAACGTGGACTTGCCGGCGCCGGCAGGGCCGGACAGCAGCAACATGTTCACCTTTTTGCTCTGAAGGAACTCCTCACGGACCTCCGCAAGGAGGTCCACCGATGGGTTGGAGCCCTCCGGATGCTCCGATGTGCTCTTCACGTCCAACTCAAACTTGCCTTCCACGTCAGCACGCACCCCTTGCGCCGGGATGTACACCACGTCCCGGAGCCGGCACCGCTCTAACCGCCGCCGGTCTCTCTGCTCCCCCAGCTCCTCCAGCACCGGCCGCCCCACCAGCCGCTTGAGGTCCGCCCCGAGCACGCGCACCCCCGCCTGCAGCTCGTCCAGGTTCTGGCCGAGGCAGTCCAGCTTTGCATCCAGGCCCCTGAGGAACCCGAACAACATGCCCAACGCGGTGCCCACATCATGTACGTTGCGCGCCGCCTGCGCCAGCGCCGCTTGCTCCTCACGGCACCGCACCAGCAGCTCCTGCTTCTGTAGCACATCCGTCGCCTGGTCCGCCTCCCTCTGCCATTGCCCCAGCGCCTTCAGCCTCGCCTCCACCTCCTGCTTCACTTTGCTCTGCGTAATGCTCCACACCCACCGCCTGTCCTCCCGCGCAGCCGCCGCCCGCTGCACCGCCGCCGCCTCCTCTTCTGGGCCCTGCTCCTCTGCCGCCACCCCACGGTAGGCGTTGAGCCTGCTGGCAAGGACATCACCACCGGCCAGCACCGCGCGCACCGCCGAGAAGGGCTCAAACGTCCAGCACCTCATCACCTTGCTCTGCAGGACCTCCCGCACTTCCTCCATCTCCTCAGACTTCTCCAGCCAGGACACCGCACGCGGAGCCGGGTCCGCGCCACCACCATCACCCGCCACTGCGAGGATGTCGGCGCGTCGCTGCAGCCCATCTAACACGCACATCACACCCACTGCCGCCACCTCGCGCACGCGCCAAACCTCTGCGGGCCTGCCCGCCTGATAGCTTCGTACCACCTCCCCCATGAACCCCTCCTGCATGAGCCCAAGCATCGGAGCCGCAATCGCCATGCGCACGTCCGAGATGACCTTCACCGTCGCCGCCACGATGCTGCAGCTGTTACCGGCGGCCTCCAACAGCGCCACTGCTTCGACCTTCATTGCGTTTGCTGCGTCCTGCACCGTGCCAGCCGCACGATCATCCTTCGCAAGGCAGTTCTTGAACCGCTCGGTGGCCTCGTCCATCGCAACTCCCTCAGGCAGTGGGGAGTGCGCGTCGGAGAGAGCGAGGAGTCCGCCGCAAAGGCTGTGGATGCATCCGATGTCGCCCGTCACTGACGCCTCAGCTGTTGGGGGCTCCGAGCTGGTGGGCTCAGCATGCGGTGAGCTCCCAAAGCTCTGCACTGCCACCGAGTCCAGCCCTGCATGTTCCATCTGGGGCAGGCTACGGACGAGGTGGTCCGTCACGCCACCGGCGCAGGGGTCCTCCAGGAGGGAATGCTCCAACTGTTGGAGCACGCTCACGCATGTGAGCACACGTTGCGCAGCACCTGCCATGCGCACCGCCTCCACGGGGTCCGGCAGCTCGCTCTGCTGCAACACATTGGCAGGCGCAGGCGTCCCCCGGCACGGCAGCGAGCCAGAAAGCACCTCCTGCGCGTTGTTCAGCGGTGCGCTGACGTGGAGCTCTATCGCCTCGGCACACCGGCGGGCATGGCAGGCCAGATCCACAAGCATGCTCTCCGCAACCTCTGCGCGCACCGCCAGTGGCTCCACCAGCGGCCCCAGCTCTGAGGCCCCTGGTGATGGCTCGCTGTCCGAGTTTGCATCCGGCCCGCCGAGGCCTTGCGCTATCCCCTCCAGCGCCGAGCTGAGCTCATGCAGCAGCCCGTCCACCCCCTTGACGTCCGCCTCGATCCCGTTCACCGCAGGCAGCAGCATCCCGATGGACTCCGCCACAATCTTCTGCACAATGTCATCCAGCTGCGCCCCCGCACAACCGCGCGATGACGTCGCTGAAGAATCACTGCCGCAGCTGGCTCCGCTACGCACTGCCTCACAGCACGTCACCTCCAGCTCCTCACGCCACCGGACCTCCGCGTCTTCCACTGCGTCCTCGAGGTTTTTACAGCCGCTTGCGCAGCGCTGAAGGAGTCGCAGCAGCCGATGGTATGCGGCACAAATCGTTACCCTGGAGGTGGGGTCTGCCTGGTGGGCAGCATGCACCTTGAGGAATCCGGCCAGCATCGCGGCCCCATGCTCCAGCGCAATACGCACTGCGCATACCACGTCCCGCGGAGCATGCACCATGTCCGCCAGCGCCGCCTCCAGACCCGGCGCTAACGTGACGAGCTCCCCCCAAGAGCCGCTCCGCGCCGGGAGCTCGCGCACTGCCTGGCCCAGCCATTCATGGAGGGTCGCGAAGCTCTTCATCATTCGCTCCGAGAGCCTATGGCATGCAAGTTGTCGGATTTCTGTCTGTTGGACTGCTGCCCGGCCCTCCTCACCCAGCAGCGGAGCACGGACGCGCGCCTCCAACGCGCTCCGCAAGAACTTGAATGAGGAGCGGGAGTCGCCCACCCTGCCTGCGCCAAGCTTTCGCAGGAACTTGGAGGCCTGTCTGCACACCGCGCGGCGGCCACTGGCAGCTCCGGCCACCTGAGTCAGGGTGCGGCACAAAGCGTCCAGCGTATCGCCGCTCCGCGCAAGCAGCTCCTCTGCCTCGCGGCGAGAGCGAGCGGAGTGCAGCTGCGTGCTGAGCTCCTCAAGCCTCCCAGACGGGCTACCTGTGGCGTGGTTGACGGAGGCGCCGAGGAGCTCGCTGGAGACGGCGGCGAGCCCTGCGGCCGTCTCCTCCGCCACCTGGCGCAGCTCTATGGAAAGGATACGGAGGCCCTCATCCTGCCACTTCGAGAAGGAGAAGGTGCTGGGCAGCAGCAGCATCTCGGCCCAGCGGGTGAGGTGCACCATGCCCGGTTCGACGCAGTGCCAGGTGGCAGACACCCCGAGCGACATGAGCCCGCTCAGCCCGATGAACTTCTCGTCGCCTAGGCAGATCCGCCACAACATCGCCGGCGGCAGGGCGCCCAGCGCAACCTCCGCGAGCAGCTCCGCAAACGCCGCCTTGGGCTCCCAGCGACCGGGCTTGGGCTCCCACTCACCGCCCTCCCTCCTGTGGAAGTACCACTCCTGCAGGTTCTCGAGGTATCGCATCACCTCTGAGCTCACAGTCTCCGCGCTCAAGGCGTCTGCAGGAAGCCCTCCAATCCCAACTGCCAGCTGGTCCATCAGTGCCAGCTCTGTGTAGCACCGCTTTGTCATGACCTGCCGGGTGGCGTCTGCTGCCAGCCCCGCGACCTGCTGCAGCCCCGTTGCAAGGTCGTCATCGAGCTTCATCATCGCCAAGGACTTGCACAACCCGACCACTACGTTGAATGCCACGTTCACGGCATTCCCGTCCTCATCCTCTTGAGGCAGCTGCGGCAGGTGGGTCTCAAGGCGGATCAGGCTGAGCTCCAGCACCGCCCCTCCGAGGGCGCCCTCCTCGTCCCCGGATGCCACCTGCATCTGGGCGCACACCTTGCGCAGCGCCCCCAGCTTCTCTTGCCACGACGCGACAAGCTTCCTGCTAAGCAGCCCAGAAGAGGTCATCGCCGCCGTCAGCAGACGATTAGCACAGTGCAACACACAGATGAGGCGTCCGCGCAGTTCCGAGCTCTTAGCACACTTTGCCGCGGAGTCGATGAGGGACTCCACCACATGCCCGATGACATCGCTGTCAAAGGCACCGCGCGCGGAAGTCTGTCCAGGAGACGCCAGAGCCCGCAGCACAGTGTACGCCACCGCGTCCGTCGTGCGGCGCACCTTCCGCAGCTCGCTCGCCACCTCGGCCTCCTGCCTCCTGGCGCGCTTCCCGAGCGCCAGAGGGAGCGCATCACAGCGGACCTCGAGCTCCTCGAGGCCTTCCACTGCGCTGTCCGCCAGTAACTCCACATGAGGCCCAGACTCAAGCAGGCTATTGATCTGGCTCCCAGTTTTGACAGGCGTAACGCCCAGCTCAAGCTGCACATTGAGCTCCAAGCAATCAGGCATAAGCATAGCGCATTGTACGCTGACCATGTTAGCCACGAACACTTCATGACTGGGTGAGAGCTTGCCACGTGGATGCTGCGCGCGGATTTGCGCGGCTTCCTTCGAGGCGCTGCAACCCATAGGAGAGCCCGCTCACCACAAAGAAGTCACTGGACTGTTCCACAAGCGGTGGGGACCGAGCCCATACTTTGGGTATTGCTTCTGGCGTGTGTCAGGTGGGACAATTGGCTGCAGCCCATCTAAATTGCGACCAAGGCCAATGTTGAAGCGGACCTGCTCTCGAGGGGCATGCTGGCAGATGTTCAGCAGGACTCCGTCCGATGCGAGCGTTTTACATCGCAGCGCCAGGTCAGGGACGAATGGATGCTACCACCTGCTCTTCTGGCATGCCCTAGAGGAGCACTTTGGGCCCTTCACCCTGGACGCTTGTGTGGTGTCGGGCAGGTCCAATTCAGGCTACAAGCATAGCTGAAATGCGGAGGGTTTCGACCAGATTGGACATTGGAGCCTCAAAACTGGGAACAAACGTCAAGCATGTTTTCAGCGAGCGATCAGGCGAGCGGATATGAGGCGTCTCGAGGGTAATGCAAAATGTGCTGCAGCAGCCCGGTCCGCAGCTGCCTTTTCGATGGCTTGCTTTCGCTCCAAGCTTACGCCTTTGAGCGATCTTTTCGGCACTCTCAAAATTTGTAGCTTCTGTTATGGTTTTCATACGATAGAACCGTAGAACCCGTATTCCTGTTTGTGTTGTCCCTTACTGTAGGTGTCCCGTAGGTGTTCGCCAGACGAGAGTTTCTCCTGTTTTTCACCCCTTCTTTCTCCCCTTCTCCCCTTTTGATCCCCCCCCGAAAATTTCGGTTAAATCTATTATCATTTTCTCTCTAAAAACTCCCTGTATCGCCTTACAAGCAAACCCACACACACCAATCCATAAATCGTTCTGGTCGGCTGCCCAAGGAATTTGTAACATGACACATCAAAAAACACTCCACTCGTCTTGAAGAGGTTCATAACGATAAGATGAAAAATTGTCTGGGGTCGATATCGCAAGATATCGCGACTAAAATGTCGATTTTATCTCTACTCACTACTGTATCCTATTAGCTATTTTCAAACTGTACTGTATAGCGCATTTCCAATCGCAATGAACACTCATCCGTGCGGTGTCATGGAGACAGTGACTTTAGCCCCCCCACTGTAAGGGGGTGGCAGTCCCGTCTGCCTGTGTCACCCCTCGACCCGCGGTGCCGTCTTGCCTAGCACAGTCATGCTCAGCTCAGAGAATAAAACACTCTCAGTATATTATTCAATTATCTTCGCACTGTGAAACCCGAGGCACCCGCCTGACAGCTTGCTCTAGGTTTCTGTGATATATATATATCCGCCCGACTCCGTCAATCATATATATATATTTCACTGTTTCCATCAGGTTATCGGTTCACCACTTAGTGGGTGTTTCGATTTTCACTGCTCAAAGATCCCGCGGAACAAGCGGCCGCTTGCAGCGAATCCAGCTGCTTGCACAAGCTGACGCATTGCCAGCTTATCCACCACTAGCCGCGTGTTTTTTACGGCACCGGCCCTTTTCCTCGAGCGGAGCCAGCTCCCGGAATTCGTGCGGCATTCGCACAACCAACCGACCAACATTCCACGCTACGTTATTCCGGACATGAGCGCGGAACGCATCTCCCTCGGCAGCCGCCTTCGTGCTGCAAGGGAATCACCTGGAGGGCATTCCTCCGCCAGCCCCAACTCATCGGCTAGCCCTGGCCGTGGCGGCTCTGCGGACCCGATTGTGCGCATGTCACAGTTGACCGCCAAGCCGACCCCAGTCTCTCGGGCGGCCACCTCTGCTGAGTTCCACGCTGACCCCACGGTTTGGGTATCCACGCCTGTGAAGCCCTCTCAGCGTACGGAATTCGCGGACAAAATCGACTACGCCTTCTCCTACGGCGAGGAGTTGGCCAAGCTTCTAAGGACCCATGGCTTCAAAAGCTCCGTTGGCCTTACTCTGGATGGACCCGATGCTGAGTCCGACTTCGCGGTCTTGCTCGCCAACATGAATCATGTTTTCGGGCCTATTTCCCGTGACGACGTCGCCAAACTTCTGGATCTGGACAACGAGTACACGGACTACCACATCGTCCTCAACGAGCTCATGTACGCCGTCCTTCCCACGGTTCTTCGCTCCACCGCCCTCACCCTGTATGAGGAGTCCGTGGAGTTCCATCCCCGCGATGGCCGCTGCGCATTGCAGCGCCTTCGATTCCATGTGGAGGGCATCGGAGATCCAGACGAGCATCGCTTCTGGGTCCGCCTCAGAGCGACCATTATCGACGAGACCGTCGACCCCGCGCCGCAGCTTGCTGCTTTCCGCACGCTGGCCGACAAGAACAAGAAGGTGAACCCGCAGTACAACGACGCCAACATGGTCTCCGACCTCTACAGTGTCCTTCGTGCCTCTGCGGCCGTCTCCCCCCACGTCGCTCCGCTTTATCTGGTGGTGTTACGCGACCTTGGGGCCAACGTCCCCTTCACCTTCGCCGCCCTCACCTTACGCATCTCCAAGGTCTTCCGCGACGAGTATCCCTTGGTCCGCCTCTCCGCGCCTTCCCCTCCGACATCTGGTGGTGCTGGGCGCGGTGGTGCTGGCGGCGGTGGTGGCAGGGGCGGTGCCGGCGGTGGTGGCGGTGGCAAGCCCACCGTCGGCTCCATGCATGCTCTCGGCTGGAAGAAGATGGCGCCCCCCGTCGGTGAGTGGAAGCCCGTGAAGAATGCCCGCTACCTGCAGTGGGAAGGCACCGGCCTCGTGTGTGTCACCTGCTTCCGCCTGTGGGCGGTGACCACGGGCCACCTTGACACCGAGGGTGTGTGCCCCTACTCTTGTGCGGCATCCTTCGCTCCGGGGCGGGCGCCCGCGACCGCCCCCGCGGCGGCCCCTCCTCCTCCGATGTCGGCGTGGCCGCCTGCGCCACCGCCGGCACCTCGTGCCAACTCTTTGCAGGCATTGGAGCCCCCGCCACTGGACGACCCCGCTCAACAGGACGCGGCAGCCATGTCCGTCCGATTCACGGGCGTGGGCCTCCGCGATGGGCAAACCGACGAGGTGGAGCCTGATGAGGCACCGCCGGCTTTCCATGCTGTCCGCGATGACGACGACGAGACGGATTGGCCGGCGTTCCGCTCGTCCCCTGTGTGGCTACCATCTTTCTCCGGTGGCACATCTGCAACGGTGTCGATCACCGACGTCACACCGTCCGGTGCATCGGCAGAACAACCTTAGAGCAACGAGACCCCTGCCCCTGAAATCCTTCGTAGAGCCACTGTTCTAAGTCAGCTTCTTGGCATTCTTGTTAGCTGGACACTAAAGTCCCCTGGACTTATAACATTTGTATCTCTAGGGTTTAGGGTTGGGTGCTGCCTTGGCACCTCACCTCTTCGGGGTGAGGTGGTGTCATGGAGACAGTGACTTTAGCCCCCCCACTGTAAGGGGGTGGCAGTCCCGTCTGCCTGTGTCACCCCTCGACCCGCGGTGCCGTCTTGCCTAGCACAGTCATGCTCAGCTCAGAGAATAAAACACTCTCAGTATATTATTCAATTATCTTCGCACTGTGAAACCCGAGGCACCCGCCTGACAGCTTGCTCTAGGTTTCTGTGATATATATATATCCGCCCGACTCCGTCAATCATATATATATATATTTCACTGTTTCCATCACGGTGGGGATAGTTCATAGTAGCGGATGTCCTGTTGTGATTTGCAGTTAGCCTACGCTAGTCTACAAGCCTCGTTTGTTGTTTTGAACTCGGTGTCTGTGTCCACTCGACTGTCGTGTGTACACTTGTATTTCCAGAGCGAGAGGGCTTCAATTCACAGCGTTGCTTAGAAAGTCCGCGCCCATCCAATATGAACGGTCTGTGCAAACCACGTACATACATTCATCGTTGCGCAGTTGCGTCCCCACATACATAGTAGTGCATACAACCACCCGTTTACACATGGCAAGCTCAGGGTCCACATCTCGCCCACGTGTCGTGGGCTACCCCTTCATAAAGAGCAGCGCAACGTTTATGGTTTGCATGACATTTAGGGTTTAAGGGTTTCACGACTTAGGGTTTTAGGGTTTGATGCGTTTTGGTTTTTAGGGTTACACGATGTAGGGTTTTAGGGTTTCCATGTTTAGGGGTTTAGGGTTTAGGCCTTCCGAATATCCGAAATTAAAAAAAACAAACGAGAAATAGTTACGGATCGTATTTATGGTTACATGCGATGTCCTGATTGATAAACCCTAATAATTCTCCCCGTCGTCTGATTTTGTCTGATAGTTAAGACGCGTCGTCTGATTTTGTCTGATATTTAAGGCTCGTCATCTAAAACATCTGAAACCATCTGAAACATCTGAAACATCTGAAAAAAAACTTGATATGATCTGAATCTGAAACCTGAATTCCGATCTGAATATCGGATCGTTTGATTCCCGTCTGATTGCCAACCTTGCAAATGCTGTCTGCAGCGCAGAGACCATCCTGGCGAAGAGTGCGGACGCGTGGCACTCAGTCCCGGAAAATCGCCCGTTCTTGTCCTCGAACAACTTTTGACGAACGGTCTTGGACACCTTCATGTCGAAGTGCTCCCTCTGAAGGGTACGCACCGAGGCTAGGAACGTAGCCCCTGCTGAATTGGCAGCCAACTGCGCTGCCGGCGGTGTGGCTGGAGTGTTCGCGTGTCTCGCGCAGCTGCTGAATCAAAGATCGTGGATAATGCGCGTCGGCGATTTGCCATGCTAGCGGTGGCTCGAGTGGAAGCAACCATGATGCGAAGAAGTGAGGCAATGAAACGTGAGAGATGCGGCAGTCGTGGGCGGCCAAGAAACGCGCGGGTCGTCGATACAGCAGCCGAGAGAGATCAAATAATTCCGGGAAGCCGTGTGGAATAGGCGGCCAATACGCAACGGTGTGGGATCCAACCAGAAAACGTAAACCAGTCCGACGTTAAATCCCGTAAGAAAATTGCTCTCCAACCGGTGCGGCGTGCCGTAAATCAACCCACAAAATTTAGGCCATACCCGCGACTGCCGGCGCTCTCACGCGCGGAGCGCCTCACTCCATCCCAGGCGTCCGAGCTTAGCCAGTCATAGTGGCAATCTCGCAGTGGCTAAATAAAGCGCAAGTGGGGCCAAACCTGGTAGATATATATATAGTTCGGTGGTAATATATACCTAACTAGAGAGATAAACTGTCAGGGTTATGACCGATGACACATGTGTCATGCATGTCATACATGTCATACCTGTCAGACATGTCATACCATGTCATGTCATGTCGAGTCATGTCATATATTATAATGACAGACAGTCGTCAGTACGGTCGACTATGATTGTACATGTCATCGAGATGATAAGTCACATCATCTGTCATTTATTCAAGGTAAGTCTTGAATGACACATGTCATCGAGAGGCCGTATGTCGGACTCGAGAATGGCGAAGCAAGATGCTATCTTGAAGTACCGAACGGTTCGGAGAAGAAATCATATTCGCTTCTAGCATGTGCGGAACAAGCATGCGAGTATCATATGGCGAACGCATTATTCGTTCAGCCGATACTAGTCGTTCAACCAATGCCTCGGGTTCACAACCCAATAGCGGTACCATCTATGAGATGGGAGGCATTCGGTATAGATCAGCTTGACTGTATATTCATACGAGTGTGGTAATCAGAATAGATAAGATCAACGGAATACCGAGTCTTCCCGTTATATGTTCGGGGTCTAGGGTTCCGGGACCGGTGACAGTCATACACCCTAACTATAGGAATGACAGTCGGGGCGTCACTTCCAGCACACCACCTAGGGTGGTGACTGGCAAACTAGGTGGTCACGGAACCGAAACAAACACCTACTCAGCTTCGGTGGAAATAAGCATCCTACAGGGGAACCTGTCCTTTCTGGCAGGGTAACCCCCGAAACTAGCAGTTAGTGAGGCATAGTGCAGAATACGGATACAGTTAAAGCCCTAAACTAAGCCCATCTTGGGGCAACCCGAACCAACAGCACAACAGTCTGTAGGCAGGCTAATCTCAATTGCAACTCTAGCCACTTTGAAAGTGCCCGGGAGAGCCGGTACCACTGCCTGTGAAATCATTCGTAGAGCAAATTGAGAGGATTGGAGATGTGTCGATGTCGCCGCAGGCAGTTGCACCGGGTGCAATCGGCCCGTCCCGGTGTCGAATTGAAGAAGAAAGTGCATCCCCGGTCCCACCGTCCCAGGCGGGTGGTTCGTAGTCCGGTGACGGCGGAGCACCACCCGGTGAGGGCGGCGCAGTCATAATTGGGGCTGCCTCAGGTGGCTGCGGGGGGCCCGGGAGCCATGTCCACCCGTACCCGTACGTAGTACAGTAGATCGCGGGCTATAAGAAACTGTATCTACAAGAAACCAGCCGCTATTTTTCTCCCCAAAAAATAAGAAAACCCTTAAGAAACCTTCCGCTAAATTTTCATGCGGAAGGTCATGAATACCCTCCGATTAAGAAAATTTTGACGCTAGATTCACCAACTACAGTACAGTAGACCATGATATTTAGTCCTATTAATAGGGTTCATTTGCCTGATATCGGTGTAAGTGCATCATAATAACTTATCGAAGATGGAGTACCTTACGCGTTCGAAATATAATGCAGGGTGCATCAATTTCTCATGATGGACTATGGCTGGGGCACGCTCGCTACATTTTGAACAGAATCGGCACTTGAACTTCGGAACTTTTTCGACGGCTTGTCTCTCAGCGACGGTGTATTTTGCGCCGGTCTTTTTGGCAGTCACAGTGCTGGTAAACCCCAAGTCGAAAAATGAGCGCGTCTTAAAATTCTTCCCCACCAGCGGCTTGTGAAAGGGCTCTGAAACTGGATCCTCCACCTTCTTGCCTGGCCGCGTTGCCTCCTCACCTCCCTGTTCTGATTCCTGGACATCGCAAAGCTCAGCCATTTCGACGTCGTTGTCAGATACATCAGATACCTCTGGGGAGGTCACCACACTCTCGCCATCACTCTCATCGGCAGATGAGTCGGTCACTGAGGAAAAACAAGAGTCGGAGTCGGAATCTGAAGAGAAGTCAATATCGATAAAAGGAAGCATCTGGGGACGCTCAGGACTGCCCAGCACAGTAGGCTTCAACGGTCGTTGTTCTTCACGTTCTTCGCGTACCACTGCCGTAGTGGCATCCAAGAAACTCTGTTTGGCACGCGTGTATTCTGCCATATCTAACACCTCGAGGTCCAACAGCTCCTTGGACTCACGAAGGCCATCTATTACGGTCGGGTTCAAAACATACGGGGATGAGAAGAGCTTAGTCTTCTCTCTCTTGAAATCTATCTCATTGAGGACTCCCTCATCAAACAGACCTTTCAGTGCCTTTGTAGTCGCTACTTTGCGTTCGTCCATAATTATTCCCTCTCCGTCAGTGCAGTACGAAGGGTAAGAGTGAGCTCGGCTGTGAGGCGTTCTGTGTTGTTGAGCTGTCGGTGTGCGGAGTTTGTGAGAGTCAATAAGAAAAAATACGCTAACTTTCTCCCCGCATCGACTGTGGGGAAATGGGCAACTAAGAAATCGCCATCGCTAAGTTTCCGTCGATGATTCCAGGTGTCGCGATTAAGAAAAAATCGACGCTAAGGGATGCAAATCGGGCACCCTCGGATAAGAAATCGAGCACGCTAGAGGGGGAAAAGGGGTCAGAAAAAATTAACAAACTAGCGCTACGGGAAATTTACCTTTTTCTTATAGCCCGCGATCTACTGTACGGTACCAGCTGCCGTACCAGCCTGCCGGCCGGTAGTAGAGATCCGGTGGAACGGCTGTGGGCGTCAGCACACCAGCACCACCGACCTCGTCGCCGATGCGCCCTGTTGTGGAAGATGCTGGCGCGGAGCAATCACGCAAAGGCGCGGCGGCTGCACAAACGACAAACAACAGGCAGACTGCGAGGGACGTGAGTGCAGAGAACCCGAAACCCATCGGCGGTCTGCCGCATCCCAAGGGCTGTCTCGGTGGTGGAATACACTCGTCCCCATCCTCGGAGTCGTCTGTCGCTACAGAGACGGAGTCCACGGGCGCGACGGGGCCCATGTGGTGCATTGCAAGCGTCGGTTCCGTGCCCGCGATGTCCAAGTTGAACGCGAACTTGTCCATGAAGGTCGCGTGTGGTTCGTGCGCGTGTAGCGCGCTGATGGGGTGCATCCCCTCGTCGGACACCACCGACTGCGGAGCGGGGGGCGGCGCCGGCGGTGGTGGCGCGCCCAGAGCGTCGTCGCGGATCTCGTCGTGAATCTTGAAGTTGTGGATGTTCGTAGCACCACCAACCGCGCAAACCCCGAGGTGGGTGTCAGCGGGCTGGCGGTACCCCAGGTACTCGTCGATGGTGTCGGGCACCCGCTCCTCGGCGACAGCGAAGGAGAACGCGGAGGCGGTGTCGTAGAGATCAGGTTTGCCGTCTGCAATGCAGCAGACGGCGTCGAAACGGACGGCGTCGTCTTCGTCCACGGCGTTCTGGAACATCATGGCGAGCATGTCGTTCTCGCTGTCTGCAATGCTGAAACCGTGTGCCCCAACACGTCCGCGTGGCCCGCCGTGCGGGCAGTCACGATGCCAATGCTTCTCCGCCGTAGCGGAGCATGTCGGGTGTCGGCACAACGGGACGAACGTACCGGTGGGCTTGTGGAAAGCCACCTTACCCGAAGACCTCCCACGGAAGTTCTGCGGGAAGTTGCCGTGCTCAGGGAGGGGCTTCGCTGCGAAGCGGACGCCGTCACCGTGTCCACCGCGTCCAATGGCGTTCTTCTTGTCGTTGCGGGGCGTGTAGCCCTTCGTGTCGTCGAGACGGTTGTGGAGCGCCTTGATCTCCTTCTTCATGTCGTAGAGCTGGTCGCGGAGCTCGCTGAAGACGGTCTTGTAGTCCTCGTCGTCGCTCTGCCCAGCCAGGGTGAGGGCGGAGAACGTGCGCGTAGCAGGCGGGACGTGCGAATCCGTTCCGTGTTGTGCGTGGCACTCACGGGTCCATTGCTGAATGGTGGCAAGGGACTCCGCCGCACGTTGGTCGTGTAGCAACAGACGGTTGACCACCGGGGCGTAGAAGACCGGGTCGAGGGACTTGATGAAAAGGGACTTGACCTCCATGTCGTCGAGAGTGCTCTTCCGTCGAGCGGACCGGAGAGCGGCGTTGAAGGCGGCGATTGCCCGCGACGGGTCGAACTGGTTGATCTTGATGGCCAGAAGGTCCGCGGTGCCCTGGAAGGGCCCGCCGGAATCCAGGAGCATCCTGGCGATCTCCAGCAACACCCGCTTCCCATCGAACGGGTGTGCCTCCGCTGAAGACTCCATCCAGTCTGCTGCGGGCGACACCGGAGCGATGATGAATTCTAGTGTCGAAAACAGCAGTTTGTTCGCCTCGGGGCGAACGGGCAACGTGGCATCCTCCAGGTCGAACAGAGAAGAAAACGCGGACTCCTCAGTGACGAAAATGTCCCGTAATGCCAGTACCAGACGGGCGAAAACGGAGCTGACGTTCGACTCCGTACCGTCAAAACGGCCATGTTTGTCGTCGTACACCTTCTTGATGACGAGTTTAGCGGCACGCTCGTCGAAGGATTCTTTTGCTAGACGCTTGACAGCGTCGAGGAACAGTGCCCCTGCTGACTGGGCAGCCGGGGTAGCCGTAACCGTAGGGGTGGCTGGAGTGGTCGCATGTCGAGCTGCGGCATCGTCGAAAATTGTAACTAGCGAGCGGCGTGCGGCCGCGGTGTGAGATCTCGTAGAAGTACCCATAGTGAAATGACTGTAGAGATAGCACACTAGGAAGGATTTCTGTTAAAAACTGTTAATGATGTGTTAAAAAATGTTAATCGAGTGTTAAATAGTGTTAATGTGGAAACTGGGTGTTAATCAAGTGTTAATACGCGAAAAATTTCATAATGGGCTATATTATAGGCGGAAAAGTGTTAATGAGGTGTGAAGAAAGTGTTAAACGTTGGCGAGGGAGTGGCGAGGGAGTGTTAATGGGACAGTTCAGGAGTGTTAACGGAAGGCTGCATCTGTTAATCGCGGTATAATCACGCTGCTGCGAATTATATTGGAGCCAGAACACACGCCTGTATCGCCGATGCATTTGAAAAGTGTTAATACCCAGCGCAGCCACCGTGATGTGGGTGTCCTGGCGAGATAATCATTTCAAAATGCAGTCGCCACTGACAACGCCCATACCCATCGACGATCGACAGGATCATCTACGGTAGATAGAGATATAGGTGCATCCGCGAACACCAAACGCATGAAGACCTTATTAAGACCTATCTAGCTACGTACGTAGGATGGAACGATAGTTGGACGTAGGTAGCTTGCGAAATCATTTCTGAGCTGACGTTCTGCCCGAGCAGACCAGCATATATAATATATTTGTTACGAGAGAAACCCGAGTCTGTAAAATTTGTAAGGTGCCAAATCGTTGCACTGTCGCTGTTACGTATATTTTTATCCACACGTTTATAGACTGCAAACCAAAGGGTGGGGTTGCGTGGTGTTCGTTCATAACAGATGGATGACCAGTGGAGCGCAAACTTGGCGACTGCTGGAAAGCAACCGCGAACTGCTACTAACGGCTCAACGCGGTAAGTGCAGATTGTGGAACAGAATCTTCGTTTATTTTAAGTGTGAGTAAACTGATGCGGGCGATGTTCAGGCTCCCGGTGGCGCACATCCGGGCGCGGGGTTAGTTGGGCCCGCTAAGGTAAACGCCGGCACCGGAGCATTTATGCAAGCCTCTTGTCGCTGTTTTTTTAAGGGTGTTCTTCGTATAAGCCGGAGGTCACGCTGGGGACATACCGTCGCCAGCGTGGCCTGCTTCTGGTTGGTTGAAGTGTTTCATTTTCGTGTTCACCGGGTTACATCTTTTTACTGTGTTGAAGCCTCTGTCTGCGGACCGCGTAGCTCGTGCGCTGATCGCCAACGGGCCGGTCGCGCAACGATGCGGCGGTCATGCAAGCCTCTTGTCCCTGTTTTTATAAGGGTGTTCTTCATATAAGCCGGAGGTCACGCTGGGGACATACCGTCGCCAGCGTGGCCTGATTCTGGTTGGTTGAAGTGTTTCATTTTCGTGTTCACCGGGTTTCATTTTTTTACTGTGTTGAAGCCTCTGCGGACCGTGTAGCGCGTGCGCTGATCGCCAACGGGCCGGTCGCGCAACGATGCGGCGGTTATGCAAGCCTCTTGCCCCTGTTTTTTTAAGGGTGTTCTTCATATAAGCCGGAGGTCACGCTGGGGACATACCGTCGCCAGCTTGGCCTGCTTCTGGTTGGTTGAAGTGTTTCATTTTCGTGTTCACCGGGCTACATCTTTTTACTGTGTTGAAGCCTCTGCGGACCGTGTAGCGCGTGCGCTGATCGCCAACGGGCCGGTCGCGCAACGATGCGGCGGTTATGCAAGCCTCTTGTCCCCGTTTTTTTAAAGGGTGATCTTCATATAAGCCGGAGGTCACGCTGGGGACATACCGTCGCCAGCGTGGTATGCTTCTCGTCGTTTGAAGTGTTTCATTTTCGTGTTCACCGGGTTTCATTTGTTTACATGTGTTGAAGCCTCTGCGGACCGTGTAGCACGTGCGCTGATCGCCAACGGGCCGGTCGCGCAACGATGCGGCGGGTTATGCAAGCCTCTTGTCCCCGTTTTTTTAAAGCGTGATCTTCATATAAGCCGGAGGGCTGCTGGGGACATACCGTCGCCAGCGGTCGTCTTCTGGATGATGAAGTGCTTCCGGTTGTTTGTTGCGTCCTACTTAGGAAGTTCCATCAGCGACCGCAGCCGAAGCTGGAGGGGGTGCCTCCGCCCCCCCCGCTGCTGAAGACGCGGCGGCTGCGGCTGGCAGCAAGGTACGCATTGCACCCGCCATTCCCGCTTCCTGCTGCGTTTTCCCCGCCCCCCCCCTAAATATACACACTTCATTCCCAACGAACGAGTATGCGGTCATCCATCTTGCAGGCCGACCCCCGGTTCTTATTTTGGCTTCCACCACCGGCTGCCTGTGACGCGTGCCGTGTTGCTCGTGCGCTGCTCGCCAACGGGCCGTGCGCGCCTCGTAGCCGCGGCGTTTTAGCGTTTCACCTCACGCCCGTGACGTGTACCGTGTTGCTCGTGCGCTGCACGCCCACGGGCCGTGCGCGCAACGGACCCGCGGAATTTAAGCGTTTCACCTCACGGCAAGCTGCGGGTTATTTCCTCGCGCGAGCGTGCCTCGTCCATATCGTCCCCCGGAGTCCTCCTGTCCGGTTCGGGGTGTGTCCAAAGATGTCCGGTTGCGGCCCGCCGCTCTAAGTTGAACCGTGGCCGTGCCGTACTCGTACCTCGTCGGTGGCCCGCCAACGGGCCGGGCGCGGAAGGTGGCCGCGGGGTGCGTCCGTTTTGCCTAGCGTACCTCTCCGATGTTGCTGATACCATGGTGTCCGCAACCGACACCTAACCTGTGACACAGCGGACCAGTCCTAGGCAGGCATGCTAGCTTAGGGGGCATATCGCTCCCATCGTTCCGGTTCTTTTCGTTGTCCAACATGTTTCGGATTGCGCCACCGTTTGCCGCCGTGTGTGCATCGGGTGGCCGCAATATCCCACACCGTATATACGCACAGTACACTGATCCAGGTTAATCAACAACCCTGGGTTTGCGGTTTGTTTCCTAGCGGGGGGAAAAATTCAAACGGCGCAGAAATCGTTTCCTTCGGCGCCAGCAGCAAGGAATCACTACTGCGGACAACCGGGATTATGACGAGGGTCTCCAGGAGTATCTGGAAAAACAAATTCGCACCTTGTTCGACGGCATCCCGTTTTTACGTGCCGTCGCCACGCGCGCGGGGTGTTCCAATGTGGATCCGAAGAATATCATCGAGCCTCAAAATGCCGAACCGGTGAGTGGCGCGTACGGCGCCGTCACACGAGGTTGCACACTGGACCGCACGGACCTGGTCGTGGTCAAAAGGTTTTGCAAAACCTCGGAGCTACAGCCGCACCCCAAGACCAACGGAAACCTCCAAAGGAAGGCAGCGCCCACCCAGCCGCCCAAGGAGTTCAAGCGGTGTGCGCAGGAGCTAGTCATGACAAAACTGGCGTCGCAAGCGGCACCCACTTACGTCGTGCCCTGTACACGATGGGGTGTGGAGACCAAAACTCGGCTAGCGCTGCGGGTCGGGCCAGTTCCGATGCTCGTCATGCCCGATCGCGGCCGGACGCTATGGGAATTCATGCGGGATCCGCCTGAGGGTGACCTCTCCTTGGAGGGCAAGCTGCTACTTGCCAAGGAGGTGCTGAAGGCGTTTGAGCAGTTGCACTCCAAGGGTATCGTGCACGGCGACGTCAAGGGTAACAACGTGGTCGTTGCCGAAGCGCTGCAATCACCATATCCCATCACGCTGCGAGTCATCGACTTCGGAGTTGGCTGCGTCGATCGAGAAAACCTGAAGTCTGCGCATGACGAGCGTCCTCTCGGTCGAGAGGACCGCCGTTATCTTGCTCCTGAGCACCGGGATCACGGCCCAAGCAGGCCAGGAGACATGTGGTCTGTGGGTGGACTCCTGGTCCAGCTCTTCCAGCACCCGCAGGCTGGTGGCGAACGTCACCAATGTGACTATATCCTAAGTCAAGCGAAACCGCAGAATGGATTCATGAAGCATGCACTCATGCAGCGCCTGAAGGAATGCTTCAGCGTAGACATGGCCAAGCGTCCGACAGCCGCGAATCTGCTGCGCACGTTTGACAACACTAGGATCCACACCTTCGGTGACAAAGGCTTTCCGCCTCGCATTGAGCTGGCTGGGTGATTTCCAATAGGGCCGACATGTGAACTTGACAAATGTATACATTTAAATATAGCGCCGACATTGCCGTAAACAAATCGGTCCATGTATGTATTCCTATCGCATCACGCATAACGCGCTAGACACACACATGCATTTGCCTACCGGAGGTCACGCTGGGGGACATACCGTCGCCAGCTTGGCCTGCTTCCGGTTGGTTGAAGTGTTTCATTTTCGTGTTCACCGGGTTTCATTTTTTAATGTGTTGAAGCCTCTGCGGACCGTGTAGCGCGTGCGCTGATCGCCAACGGGCCGGTCGCGCAACGATGCGGCGGTTATGCAAGCCTCTTGTCCCTGTTTTTTATAATAAGGGTGATCTTCATATAAGCCGGAGGTCACGCTGGGGACATACCGTCGCCAGCGTGGTATGCTTCTCGTCGTTTGAAGTCTTTCATTTTTCGTGTTCACCGGGTTGCATTTTTTAATGTGTTGAAGCCTCTGCGGACCGTGTAGCGCGTGCGCTGATCGCCAACGGGCCGGTCGCGCAACGATGCGGCGGTTATGCAAGCCTCTTGAGCTCTTGTCCCTGTTTTTTTAGAGGGTGATCTTCATATAAGCCGGAGGTCACGCTGGGGACATACCGTCGCCAGCGTGGTATGCTTCTCGTCGTTTGAAGTGTTTTCGATTCGTGTTCACCTACACATACATGCATTTGCCTACCGGATGGTGACCTTTTGCAAGGCTAGTGTCCAGCTTATTATATGCAAGCGTCTGCCTCCTATGAATGGTCTACCTCATCATTGTTGTCTCTAGGGGTCTTGGGGTGCTTGCGTATGTGCGAGCTCGTATATAGAATTCCTATCCGGTAATGTCACGAGCCACACCGGTTAACACACAGGTGCACGGAGGGTTTCCTATGGGGGGCATATTGTTCTCGGGAGCTTTGCCGTGCTCGCCATGTATATACTCCTGTCGTTTGCATGCAACTACATGTTGTGCGCTTCCCGGTGGCATATCGTTGCTGAGGAAGTCACACGGTGTTCGTGTTGCGTGCTGTCGCACAGATGTTCCCCGACTGCCCGCCCGAGGTTGCCCACGGCGATGACGCTGCATCTAAACAAGTCGAGGAAGAACTACTAGAGGATCATGTCCATAGGATCAAGCCTCCCGACCCCGTGAAACCAGTCGGGCACAACGATGCAGGCTTTCTGCCTATTATGCCCAAAAACCTGACACCTGATGACCTGCGCGACTTGCCATGGTGGGCGTATCTGTCTGATCGCCCTCCCCCGGCAGAGGGCACCGTGGAAGACGGGGAGGCATGCACCTTCGATTGGAAGTTGTCCACTACCCGGAGGTACAATGGGATGTACCTAAGAGGCCTTGGGTACATCCCCTTGTACCTAAGCTAAATCGACCGTATATGACACCAAATCGAACGGTTTGGCATCGTACACCGCACCAACGTTGAACAACTCGATGCTTGACATGGGGATATATCGCGCACCCCGATGCGATCGAGAATATATACTCATTTGAACGTCGTGAAATGGCCATTTGACGGTTTTCAACAAAAATAAATATCTTAAACGTGCGCTAGTCGGCGTGTTTTTATTTTGCCGCTCTCTTTGTGTTTTGGCATCAGAGGATCCATCTGACGGGCGATTGCATATTTTCAGGTACGAAATACAAATTGTATTATTGCCCCCCGTGCGGTTCCGTCATTCCATCGTGACCAAACCTAAACAGGTTCTCTTGCTGAAAAATATGCGCCCTGAGCTCAGACAGCTAAAATATATTCTGAATGTGAGTTGGTGGCAGCCTTCATGATTATCGGTTGGGCACCGATACAAGCACACACACACACACACACACACGCATATATATATATATATATCGATTGGCGGGTAGTCAGTTGTGCGACAATATGACGAGAACAATGAGACATGTTGTTATCTACATATTAATAACTCGTTACCAATATTCCGGATTTGTTAAAAATACCGTACTCATTGAGACACTTTTACATCGATGGATAG
>LGRX02030821.1:0-29654 GCA_001247695.2 Cymbomonas tetramitiformis | reverse complement strand
ACTGTCGAACAGCTGCTGGCTCCACCTCGCCACAAAGCTGACCTCTGCAGCAAACTCCAAATCGTCCAGGAAGAGGTCCGTCAGGAAGTCCCGCACGACGGCCTCGCCCCGCAGGTCCACCTGCGCCCACCCAGACTTGAGCAGGCGCTTCGCCACTCGCTGGAGAGCCTTTGCTGCTCTCGTCCCCTCACTGCGGTGCTTCTGCTGCTCATCGCCCCTCCGAGGCACTTCTGGGGGTTTGTCTGCTCCGGGCGCCGCCGTGCGTGCTCCAGGCTGCACAGACCCAACCCCTGAATCCGTTCCTCCCGAAGGCGGCGATCCTTCTCCGGCCCCAGCGCCTCCCATCCCTCCTGAAGCTGCCAGCTCCACGGCTGATTGCAGGTGCTCCTCCAGCTGCTCTAACGGGACCGCCAGATCAATCCAGGCCGCGCGGAGAGCAGCACGCAGGCTCGCCGCGCACAGGTACTCCTGCACCGTCTTGTGGATGAACGCCAGCATCCCGCCGTCGCATTTCACCGGCGCCGCCTTCTGCGCCGCGGCCCGCAGCTCCCCGCCGCCACGTAAGAAGGGGTCCCACACGCTCTCCTCGTGGAACAGCTCGCTGCTGCTCGCCATCGGTACCTTCGACACGTTCTCCGACACCATCGCGAGCGCCAGGCGCTGCGCGTACTCCTTGCCCTCGCGCTCCACTGTCGGGACATCCACGGTCCCCGACATGATCGCCTTGTGCGCCTCCCGCTCCACGTACCTGGTCGTGAACATGTCGTAGATGTGGCTGCGCCGCACCTTTGGCCGCCGCAGCGTGTTCTTCAACATGAAGGGTATTCCCACGCTGCAGATGGTGCCCACCACCTCAACGTTCATCGTGCCATCCTCTGGCGCCACTGAGTTCTGCCCCACCATCTCAGACTTTCCTTTATCCACCGCGGGCTGATCTTCTGGCATGGACTCGGTGCTGATACTCAACGCGCCAGCCGCCCTCCATCCCGTCCTCCATCGGGACCATCTGGCATTCTCCATGTCGCCGCCCGCCTTGCGCTTTACCATCACGTGCTCAAGTGCAATCTCCACGAGCTTCGGCTGCTTCAGGAGGATGTCCTTGGCCCTTAGCCTCCCAGTCACATCCTTGGCGAGGTCTCCCAAACTTGCGAGCCCCGACGGTCCTGCTCTCTCGTCCTCCGCAGCTGTTCCGTTGTCCAGCGCTGTTTGCACCTGCATTAGAGTATCGGCGTCTTCGGGATGCCGCCGACGCCACCGACTGATGCAGCCCCACACAGTCTGCGCCGCATCCTCCTCCAGCAGCAGCAGCAGCTTTGACTTCATCAGTGCGTCCATATCCCGCATCTGCGCAAGTTCTGGCAGGATCCCCATCACGATCTCCACCATGAACGGCGTCGTCGTCAGCTCCTTCAGCTCAGGGATGGCGTCAAAGGCTTGGCGGTAGTCTCGGTACAGCCACACCTTGCACGCATCATCCGCCTTCGTGAGCTGCTCGCAAAACTTACGCAGCGCCGCGTCGAGGTCCGGCGGCTTCTGCCGGAGCGCCCCCGCCAGCACCCACACCAGCTGCAACCCCTCCCTCGCCTCTGCGGCCACTGCGAGCATGCTGGGGGTCGCGTTCTGCTGCGCGCATTTCCCTTTCCTCTCATGCGAGCGACGACCCTTTCCAGATGCCATCACCGCCTGGCATGCCGCGTGCACCAGCGCCTGAACCTGATGTGGCTCCTGCGGGTGCTCGGCAGTCCCCAGCGCGGCCCCCAGGGATGAGGGTGCCCATGCATCGATGGCGGCCTTCTCCAAGGCGTCCGCGGTCTGCTTGCTCAGCGGGTCGAAATCCCCAAACTTCCGCCCGAGCTCGCGGCGCACCTCCAGCGCCACCTTGGCGTGGATATATGGGTCCACCTGGTCGTTAAAGGGGGCGATGCGGAGCTCGAGGAACGACTGCCGCGCATCACTTGTCGAGGCCTTGCCGAAGGTGTCCATCTCCACGGGAACGAAATATCGCTCATACTCCGGGTCCTGTGAGAGCAGTTCCGTGCGGGTGGTGATGATCACCTTGGGGTACGCCGGTCCCAGCTCCCCTTTCGAAGCGGTGCTCTTTCCCTCCGAAGAGCAGCGGTCCCCACCTGCTGCAGTCCCGGTCGTCGCGGCCGGTGCCTGGGCGCGGTACTGCTCCAGATTGTTGGACATGTACAGGTTTTTAAAGAGGCACTGGCTGGGAAGCTCGTCGTACGCGTCCAGCAGGAAGATCAGCCGCACCTTGCCCATCCGTGCCAGGTCCCGCAGCTCCTGGATCTGCGCCTCCCGCAGCCCCTTCTGCCGCAGCGCCTGGCCGAAGAGGTCGGTCAGTGGGTTCTGAAGCGAGGGCAAGGACACCTTCAGCAGGCACACCTCCGCGCCCGCCTTCCCCTGCTGCTCTTCTGCGTACTCCGTCTCGAGAAAATGCTCGAGCACCTCCACGAACGTGGACTTGCCGGCGCCGGCAGGGCCGGACAGCAGCAACATGTTCACCTTTTTGCTCTGAAGGAACTCCTCACGGACCTCCGCAAGGAGGTCCACCGATGGGTTGGAGCCCTCCGGATGCTCCGATGTGCTCTTCACGTCCAACTCAAACTTGCCTTCCACGTCAGCACGCACCCCTTGCGCCGGGATGTACACCACGTCCCGGAGCCGGCACCGCTCTAACCGCCGCCGGTCTCTCTGCTCCCCCAGCTCCTCCAGCACCGGCCGCCCCACCAGCCGCTTGAGGTCCGCCCCGAGCACGCGCACCCCCGCCTGCAGCTCGTCCAGGTTCTGGCCGAGGCAGTCCAGCTTTGCATCCAGGCCCCTGAGGAACCCGAACAACATGCCCAACGCGGTGCCCACATCATGTACGTTGCGCGCCGCCTGCGCCAGCGCCGCTTGCTCCTCACGGCACCGCACCAGCAGCTCCTGCTTCTGTAGCACATCCGTCGCCTGGTCCGCCTCCCTCTGCCATTGCCCCAGCGCCTTCAGCCTCGCCTCCACCTCCTGCTTCACTTTGCTCTGCGTAATGCTCCACACCCACCGCCTGTCCTCCCGCGCAGCCGCCGCCCGCTGCACCGCCGCCGCCTCCTCTTCTGGGCCCTGCTCCTCTGCCGCCACCCCACGGTAGGCGTTGAGCCTGCTGGCAAGGACATCACCACCGGCCAGCACCGCGCGCACCGCCGAGAAGGGCTCAAACGTCCAGCACCTCATCACCTTGCTCTGCAGGACCTCCCGCACTTCCTCCATCTCCTCAGACTTCTCCAGCCAGGACACCGCACGCGGAGCCGGGTCCGCGCCACCACCATCACCCGCCACTGCGAGGATGTCGGCGCGTCGCTGCAGCCCATCTAACACGCACATCACACCCACTGCCGCCACCTCGCGCACGCGCCAAACCTCTGCGGGCCTGCCCGCCTGATAGCTTCGTACCACCTCCCCCATGAACCCCTCCTGCATGAGCCCAAGCATCGGAGCCGCAATCGCCATGCGCACGTCCGAGATGACCTTCACCGTCGCCGCCACGATGCTGCAGCTGTTACCGGCGGCCTCCAACAGCGCCACTGCTTCGACCTTCATTGCGTTTGCTGCGTCCTGCACCGTGCCAGCCGCACGATCATCCTTCGCAAGGCAGTTCTTGAACCGCTCGGTGGCCTCGTCCATCGCAACTCCCTCAGGCAGTGGGGAGTGCGCGTCGGAGAGAGCGAGGAGTCCGCCGCAAAGGCTGTGGATGCATCCGATGTCGCCCGTCACTGACGCCTCAGCTGTTGGGGGCTCCGAGCTGGTGGGCTCAGCATGCGGTGAGCTCCCAAAGCTCTGCACTGCCACCGAGTCCAGCCCTGCATGTTCCATCTGGGGCAGGCTACGGACGAGGTGGTCCGTCACGCCACCGGCGCAGGGGTCCTCCAGGAGGGAATGCTCCAACTGTTGGAGCACGCTCACGCATGTGAGCACACGTTGCGCAGCACCTGCCATGCGCACCGCCTCCACGGGGTCCGGCAGCTCGCTCTGCTGCAACACATTGGCAGGCGCAGGCGTCCCCCGGCACGGCAGCGAGCCAGAAAGCACCTCCTGCGCGTTGTTCAGCGGTGCGCTGACGTGGAGCTCTATCGCCTCGGCACACCGGCGGGCATGGCAGGCCAGATCCACAAGCATGCTCTCCGCAACCTCTGCGCGCACCGCCAGTGGCTCCACCAGCGGCCCCAGCTCTGAGGCCCCTGGTGATGGCTCGCTGTCCGAGTTTGCATCCGGCCCGCCGAGGCCTTGCGCTATCCCCTCCAGCGCCGAGCTGAGCTCATGCAGCAGCCCGTCCACCCCCTTGACGTCCGCCTCGATCCCGTTCACCGCAGGCAGCAGCATCCCGATGGACTCCGCCACAATCTTCTGCACAATGTCATCCAGCTGCGCCCCCGCACAACCGCGCGATGACGTCGCTGAAGAATCACTGCCGCAGCTGGCTCCGCTACGCACTGCCTCACAGCACGTCACCTCCAGCTCCTCACGCCACCGGACCTCCGCGTCTTCCACTGCGTCCTCGAGGTTTTTACAGCCGCTTGCGCAGCGCTGAAGGAGTCGCAGCAGCCGATGGTATGCGGCACAAATCGTTACCCTGGAGGTGGGGTCTGCCTGGTGGGCAGCATGCACCTTGAGGAATCCGGCCAGCATCGCGGCCCCATGCTCCAGCGCAATACGCACTGCGCATACCACGTCCCGCGGAGCATGCACCATGTCCGCCAGCGCCGCCTCCAGACCCGGCGCTAACGTGACGAGCTCCCCCCAAGAGCCGCTCCGCGCCGGGAGCTCGCGCACTGCCTGGCCCAGCCATTCATGGAGGGTCGCGAAGCTCTTCATCATTCGCTCCGAGAGCCTATGGCATGCAAGTTGTCGGATTTCTGTCTGTTGGACTGCTGCCCGGCCCTCCTCACCCAGCAGCGGAGCACGGACGCGCGCCTCCAACGCGCTCCGCAAGAACTTGAATGAGGAGCGGGAGTCGCCCACCCTGCCTGCGCCAAGCTTTCGCAGGAACTTGGAGGCCTGTCTGCACACCGCGCGGCGGCCACTGGCAGCTCCGGCCACCTGAGTCAGGGTGCGGCACAAAGCGTCCAGCGTATCGCCGCTCCGCGCAAGCAGCTCCTCTGCCTCGCGGCGAGAGCGAGCGGAGTGCAGCTGCGTGCTGAGCTCCTCAAGCCTCCCAGACGGGCTACCTGTGGCGTGGTTGACGGAGGCGCCGAGGAGCTCGCTGGAGACGGCGGCGAGCCCTGCGGCCGTCTCCTCCGCCACCTGGCGCAGCTCTATGGAAAGGATACGGAGGCCCTCATCCTGCCACTTCGAGAAGGAGAAGGTGCTGGGCAGCAGCAGCATCTCGGCCCAGCGGGTGAGGTGCACCATGCCCGGTTCGACGCAGTGCCAGGTGGCAGACACCCCGAGCGACATGAGCCCGCTCAGCCCGATGAACTTCTCGTCGCCTAGGCAGATCCGCCACAACATCGCCGGCGGCAGGGCGCCCAGCGCAACCTCCGCGAGCAGCTCCGCAAACGCCGCCTTGGGCTCCCAGCGACCGGGCTTGGGCTCCCACTCACCGCCCTCCCTCCTGTGGAAGTACCACTCCTGCAGGTTCTCGAGGTATCGCATCACCTCTGAGCTCACAGTCTCCGCGCTCAAGGCGTCTGCAGGAAGCCCTCCAATCCCAACTGCCAGCTGGTCCATCAGTGCCAGCTCTGTGTAGCACCGCTTTGTCATGACCTGCCGGGTGGCGTCTGCTGCCAGCCCCGCGACCTGCTGCAGCCCCGTTGCAAGGTCGTCATCGAGCTTCATCATCGCCAAGGACTTGCACAACCCGACCACTACGTTGAATGCCACGTTCACGGCATTCCCGTCCTCATCCTCTTGAGGCAGCTGCGGCAGGTGGGTCTCAAGGCGGATCAGGCTGAGCTCCAGCACCGCCCCTCCGAGGGCGCCCTCCTCGTCCCCGGATGCCACCTGCATCTGGGCGCACACCTTGCGCAGCGCCCCCAGCTTCTCTTGCCACGACGCGACAAGCTTCCTGCTAAGCAGCCCAGAAGAGGTCATCGCCGCCGTCAGCAGACGATTAGCACAGTGCAACACACAGATGAGGCGTCCGCGCAGTTCCGAGCTCTTAGCACACTTTGCCGCGGAGTCGATGAGGGACTCCACCACATGCCCGATGACATCGCTGTCAAAGGCACCGCGCGCGGAAGTCTGTCCAGGAGACGCCAGAGCCCGCAGCACAGTGTACGCCACCGCGTCCGTCGTGCGGCGCACCTTCCGCAGCTCGCTCGCCACCTCGGCCTCCTGCCTCCTGGCGCGCTTCCCGAGCGCCAGAGGGAGCGCATCACAGCGGACCTCGAGCTCCTCGAGGCCTTCCACTGCGCTGTCCGCCAGTAACTCCACATGAGGCCCAGACTCAAGCAGGCTATTGATCTGGCTCCCAGTTTTGACAGGCGTAACGCCCAGCTCAAGCTGCACATTGAGCTCCAAGCAATCAGGCATAAGCATAGCGCATTGTACGCTGACCATGTTAGCCACGAACACTTCATGACTGGGTGAGAGCTTGCCACGTGGATGCTGCGCGCGGATTTGCGCGGCTTCCTTCGAGGCGCTGCAACCCATAGGAGAGCCCGCTCACCACAAAGAAGTCACTGGACTGTTCCACAAGCGGTGGGGACCGAGCCCATACTTTGGGTATTGCTTCTGGCGTGTGTCAGGTGGGACAATTGGCTGCAGCCCATCTAAATTGCGACCAAGGCCAATGTTGAAGCGGACCTGCTCTCGAGGGGCATGCTGGCAGATGTTCAGCAGGACTCCGTCCGATGCGAGCGTTTTACATCGCAGCGCCAGGTCAGGGACGAATGGATGCTACCACCTGCTCTTCTGGCATGCCCTAGAGGAGCACTTTGGGCCCTTCACCCTGGACGCTTGTGTGGTGTCGGGCAGGTCCAATTCAGGCTACAAGCATAGCTGAAATGCGGAGGGTTTCGACCAGATTGGACATTGGAGCCTCAAAACTGGGAACAAACGTCAAGCATGTTTTCAGCGAGCGATCAGGCGAGCGGATATGAGGCGTCTCGAGGGTAATGCAAAATGTGCTGCAGCAGCCCGGTCCGCAGCTGCCTTTTCGATGGCTTGCTTTCGCTCCAAGCTTACGCCTTTGAGCGATCTTTTCGGCACTCTCAAAATTTGTAGCTTCTGTTATGGTTTTCATACGATAGAACCGTAGAACCCGTATTCCTGTTTGTGTTGTCCCTTACTGTAGGTGTCCCGTAGGTGTTCGCCAGACGAGAGTTTCTCCTGTTTTTCACCCCTTCTTTCTCCCCTTCTCCCCTTTTGATCCCCCCCCGAAAATTTCGGTTAAATCTATTATCATTTTCTCTCTAAAAACTCCCTGTATCGCCTTACAAGCAAACCCACACACACCAATCCATAAATCGTTCTGGTCGGCTGCCCAAGGAATTTGTAACATGACACATCAAAAAACACTCCACTCGTCTTGAAGAGGTTCATAACGATAAGATGAAAAATTGTCTGGGGTCGATATCGCAAGATATCGCGACTAAAATGTCGATTTTATCTCTACTCACTACTGTATCCTATTAGCTATTTTCAAACTGTACTGTATAGCGCATTTCCAATCGCAATGAACACTCATCCGTGCGGTGTCATGGAGACAGTGACTTTAGCCCCCCCACTGTAAGGGGGTGGCAGTCCCGTCTGCCTGTGTCACCCCTCGACCCGCGGTGCCGTCTTGCCTAGCACAGTCATGCTCAGCTCAGAGAATAAAACACTCTCAGTATATTATTCAATTATCTTCGCACTGTGAAACCCGAGGCACCCGCCTGACAGCTTGCTCTAGGTTTCTGTGATATATATATATCCGCCCGACTCCGTCAATCATATATATATATTTCACTGTTTCCATCAGGTTATCGGTTCACCACTTAGTGGGTGTTTCGATTTTCACTGCTCAGAGATCCCGCGGAACAAGCGGCCGCTTGCAGCGAATCCAGCTGCTTGCACAAGCTGACGCATTGCCAGCTTATCCACCACTAGCCGCGTGTTTTTTTACGGCACCGGCCCTTTTCCTCGAGCGGAGCCAGCTCCCGGAATTCGTGCGGCATTCGCACAACCAACCGACCAACATTCCACGCTACGTTATTCCGGACATGAGCGCGGAACGCATCTCCCTCGGCAGCCGCCTTCGTGCTGCAAGGGAATCACCTGGAGGGCATTCCTCCGCCAGCCCCAACTCATCGGCTAGCCCTGGCCTTGGCGGCTCTGCGGACCCGATTGTGCGCATGTCACAGTTGACCGCCAAGCCGACCCCAGTCTCTCGGGCGGCCACCTCTGCTGAGTTCCACGCTGACCCCACGGTTTGGGTATCCACGCCTGTGAAGCCCTCTCAGCGTACGGAATTCGCGGACAAAATCGACTACGCCTTCTCCTACGGCGAGGAGTTGGCCAAGCTTCTAAGGACCCATGGCTTCAAAAGCTCCGTTGGCCTTACTCTGGATGGACCCGATGCTGAGTCCGACTTCGCGGTCTTGCTCGCCAACATGAATCATGTTTTCGGGCCTATTTCCCGTGACGACGTCGCCAAACTTCTGGATCTGGACAACGAGTACACGGACTACCACATCGTCCTCAACGAGCTCATGTACGCCGTCCTCCCTACGGTTCTTCGCTCCACCGCCCTCACCCTGTATGAGGAGTCCGTGGAGTTCCATCCCCGCGATGGCCGCTGCGCATTGCAGCGCCTTCGTTTCCATGTGGAGGGCATCGGAGATCCCGACGAGCATCGCTTCTGGGTCCGCCTTAGGGCGACCATTCTCGACGAGACCGTCGACCCCGCGCCGCAACTTGCTGCTTTCCGCACGCTGGCCGACAAGAACAAGAAGGTGAACCCGCAGTACAACGACGCCAACATGGTCTCCGACCTCTACAGTGTCCTTCGTGCCTCTGCGGCCGTCTCCCCCCACGTCGCTCCGCTTTATCTGGTGGTGTTACGCGACCTTGGGGCCAACGTCCCCTTCACCTTCGCCGCCCTCACCTTACGCATCTCCAAGGTCTTCCGCGACGAGTATCCCTTGGTCCGCCTCTCCGCGCCTTCCCCTCCGACATCTGGTGGTGCTGGGCGCGGTGGTGCTGGCGGCGGTGGTGGCAGGGGCGGTGCCGGCGGTGGTGGCGGTGGCAAGCCCACCGTCGGCTCCATGCATGCTCTCGGCTGGAAGAAGATGGCGCCCCCCGTCGGTGAGTGGAAGCCCGTGAAGAATGCCCGCTACCTGCAGTGGGAAGGCACCGGCCTCGTGTGTGTCACCTGCTTCCGCCTGTGGGCGGTGACCACGGGCCACCTTGACACCGAGGGTGTGTGCCCCTACTCTTGTGCGGCATCCTTCGCTCCGGGGCGGGCGCCCGCGACCGCCCCCGCGGCGGCCCCTCCTCCTCCGATGTCGGCGTGGCCGCCTGCGCCACCGCCGGCACCTCGTGCCAACTCTTTGCAGGCATTGGAGCCCCCGCCACTGGACGACCCCGCTCAACAGGACGCGGCAGCCATGTCCGTCCGATTCACGGGCGTGGGCCTCCGCGATGGGCAAACCGACGAGGTGGAGCCTGATGAGGCACCGCCGGCTTTCCATGCTGTCCGCGATGACGACGACGAGACGGATTGGCCGGCGTTCCGCTCGTCCCCTGTGTGGCTACCATCTTTCTCCGGTGGCACATCTGCAACGGTGTCGATCACCGACGTCACACCGTCCGGTGCATCGGCAGAACAACCTTAGAGCAACGAGACCCCTGCCCCTGAAATCCTTCGTAGAGCCACTGTTCTAAGTCAGCTTCTTGGCATTCTTGTTAGCTGGACACTAAAGTCCCCTGGACTTATAACATTTGTATCTCTAGGGTTTAGGGTTGGGTGCTGCCTTGGCACCTCACCTCTTCGGGGTGAGGTGGTGTCATGGAGACAGTGACTTTAGCCCCCCCACTGTAAGGGGGTGGCAGTCCCGTCTGCTTGTGTCACCCCTCGACCCGCGGTGCCGTCTTGCCTGGCACGGTCATGCTCAGCTCAGAGAATAAAACACTCTCAGTATATTATTCAATTATCTTCGCACTGTGAAACCCGAGGCACCCGCCTGACAGCTTGCTCTAGGTTTCTGTGATATATATATATCCGCCCGACTCCGTCAATCATATATATATATATTTCACTGTTTCCATCACGGTGGGGATAGTTCATAGTAGCGGATGTCCTGTTGTGATTTGCAGTTAGCCTACGCTAGTCTACAAGCCTCGTTTGTTGTTTTGAACTCGGTGTCTGTGTCCACTCGACTGTCGTGTGTACACTTGTATTTCCAGAGCGAGAGGGCTTCAATTCACAGCGTTGCTTAGAAAGTCCGCGCCCATCCAATATGAACGGTCTGTGCAAACCACGTACATACATTCATCGTTGCGCAGTTGCGTCCCCACATACATAGTAGTGCATACAACCACCCGTTTACACATGGCAAGCTCAGGGTCCACATCTCGCCCACGTGTCGTGGGCTACCCCTTCATAAAGAGCAGCGCAACGTTTATGGTTTGCATGACATTTAGGGTTTAAGGGTTTCACGACTTAGGGTTTTAGGGTTTGATGCGTTTTGGTTTTTAGGGTTACACGATGTAGGGTTTTAGGGTTTCCATGTTTAGGGGTTTAGGGTTTAGGCCTTCCGAATATCCGAAATTAAAAAAAACAAACGAGAAATAGTTACGGATCGTATTTATGGTTACATGCGATGTCCTGATTGATAAACCCTAATAATTCTCCCCGTCGTCTGATTTTGTCTGATAGTTAAGACGCGTCGTCTGATTTTGTCTGATATTTAAGGCTCGTCATCTAAAACATCTGAAACCATCTGAAACATCTGAAACATCTGAAAAAAAACTTGATATGATCTGAATCTGAAACCTGAATTCCGATCTGAATATCGGATCGTTTGATTCCCGTCTGATTGCCAACCTTGCAAATGCTGTCTGCAGCGCAGAGACCATCCTGGCGAAGAGTGCGGACGCGTGGCACTCAGTCCCGGAAAATCGCCCGTTCTTGTCCTCGAACAACTTTTGACGAACGGTCTTGGACACCTTCATGTCGAAGTGCTCCCTCTGAAGGGTACGCACCGAGGCTAGGAACGTAGCCCCTGCTGAATTGGCAGCCAACTGCGCTGCCGGCGGTGTGGCTGGAGTGTTCGCGTGTCTCGCGCAGCTGCTGAATCAAAGATCGTGGATAATGCGCGTCGGCGATTTGCCATGCTAGCGGTGGCTCGAGTGGAAGCAACCATGATGCGAAGAAGTGAGGCAATGAAACGTGAGAGATGCGGCAGTCGTGGGCGGCCAAGAAACGCGCGGGTCGTCGATACAGCAGCCGAGAGAGATCAAATAATTCCGGGAAGCCGTGTGGAATAGGCGGCCAATACGCAACGGTGTGGGATCCAACCAGAAAACGTAAACCAGTCCGACGTTAAATCCCGTAAGAAAATTGCTCTCCAACCGGTGCGGCGTGCCGTAAATCAACCCACAAAATTTAGGCCATACCCGCGACTGCCGGCGCTCTCACGCGCGGAGCGCCTCACTCCATCCCAGGCGTCCGAGCTTAGCCAGTCATAGTGGCAATCTCGCAGTGGCTAAATAAAGCGCAAGTGGGGCCAAACCTGGTAGATATATATATAGTTCGGTGGTAATATATACCTAACTAGAGAGATAAACTGTCAGGGTTATGACCGATGACACATGTGTCATGCATGTCATACATGTCATACCTGTCAGACATGTCATACCATGTCATGTCATGTCGAGTCATGTCATATATTATAATGACAGACAGTCGTCAGTACGGTCGACTATGATTGTACATGTCATCGAGATGATAAGTCACATCATCTGTCATTTATTCAAGGTAAGTCTTGAATGACACATGTCATCGAGAGGCCGTATGTCGGACTCGAGAATGGCGAAGCAAGATGCTATCTTGAAGTACCGAACGGTTCGGAGAAGAAATCATATTCGCTTCTAGCATGTGCGGAACAAGCATGCGAGTATCATATGGCGAACGCATTATTCGTTCAGCCGATACTAGTCGTTCAACCAATGCCTCGGGTTCACAACCCAATAGCGGTACCATCTATGAGATGGGAGGCATTCGGTATAGATCAGCTTGACTGTATATTCATACGAGTGTGGTAATCAGAATAGATAAGATCAACGGAATACCGAGTCTTCCCGTTATATGTTCGGGGTCTAGGGTTCCGGGACCGGTGACAGTCATACACCCTAACTATAGGAATGACAGTCGGGGCGTCACTTCCAGCACACCACCTAGGGTGGTGACTGGCAAACTAGGTGGTCACGGAACCGAAACAAACACCTACTCAGCTTCGGTGGAAATAAGCATCCTACAGGGGAACCTGTCCTTTCTGGCAGGGTAACCCCCGAAACTAGCAGTTAGTGAGGCATAGTGCAGAATACGGATACAGTTAAAACCCTAAACTAAGCCCATCTTGGGGCAACCCGAACCAACAGCACAACAGTCTGTAGGCAGGCTAATCTCAATTGCAACTCTAGCCACTTTGAAAGTGCCCGGGAGAGCCGGTACCACTGCCTGTGAAATCATTCGTAGAGCAAATTGAGAGGATTGGAGATGTGTCGATGTCGCCGCAGGCAGTTGCACCGGGTGCAATCGGCCCGTCCCGGTGTCGAATTGAAGAAGAAAGTGCATCCCCGGTCCCACCGTCCCAGGCGGGTGGTTCGTAGTCCGGTGACGGCGGAGCACCACCCGGTGAGGGCGGCGCAGTCATAATTGGGGCTGCCTCAGGTGGCTGCGGGGGGCCCGGGAGCCATGTCCACCCGTACCCGTACGTAGTACAGTAGATCGCGGGCTATAAGAAACTGTATCTACAAGAAACCAGCCGCTATTTTTCTCCCCAAAAAATAAGAAAACCCTTAAGAAACCTTCCGCTAAATTTTCATGCGGAAGGTCATGAATACCCTCCGATTAAGAAAATTTTGACGCTAGATTCACCAACTACAGTACAGTAGACCATGATATTTAGTCCTATTAATAGGGTTCATTTGCCTGATATCGGTGTAAGTGCATCATAATAACTTATCGAAGATGGAGTACCTTACGCGTTCGAAATATAATGCAGGGTGCATCAATTTCTCATGATGGACTATGGCTGGGGCACGCTCGCTACATTTTGAACAGAATCGGCACTTGAACTTCGGAACTTTTTCGACGGCTTGTCTCTCAGCGACGGTGTATTTTGCGCCGGTCTTTTTGGCAGTCACAGTGCTGGTAAACCCCAAGTCGAAAAATGAGCGCGTCTTAAAATTCTTCCCCACCAGCGGCTTGTGAAAGGGCTCTGAAACTGGATCCTCCACCTTCTTGCCTGGCCGCGTTGCCTCCTCACCTCCCTGTTCTGATTCCTGGACATCGCAAAGCTCAGCCATTTCGACGTCGTTGTCAGATACATCAGATACCTCTGGGGAGGTCACCACACTCTCGCCATCACTCTCATCGGCAGATGAGTCGGTCACTGAGGAAAAACAAGAGTCGGAGTCGGAATCTGAAGAGAAGTCAATATCGATAAAAGGAAGCATCTGGGGACGCTCAGGACTGCCCAGCACAGTAGGCTTCAACGGTCGTTGTTCTTCACGTTCTTCGCGTACCACTGCCGTAGTGGCATCCAAGAAACTCTGTTTGGCACGCGTGTATTCTGCCATATCTAACACCTCGAGGTCCAACAGCTCCTTGGACTCACGAAGGCCATCTATTACGGTCGGGTTCAAAACATACGGGGATGAGAAGAGCTTAGTCTTCTCTCTCTTGAAATCTATCTCATTGAGGACTCCCTCATCAAACAGACCTTTCAGTGCCTTTGTAGTCGCTACTTTGCGTTCGTCCATAATTATTCCCTCTCCGTCAGTGCAGTACGAAGGGTAAGAGTGAGCTCGGCTGTGAGGCGTTCTGTGTTGTTGAGCTGTCGGTGTGCGGAGTTTGTGAGAGTCAATAAGAAAAAATACGCTAACTTTCTCCCCGCATCGACTGTGGGGAAATGGGCAACTAAGAAATCGCCATCGCTAAGTTTCCGTCGATGATTCCAGGTGTCGCGATTAAGAAAAAATCGACGCTAAGGGATGCAAATCGGGCACCCTCGGATAAGAAATCGAGCACGCTAGAGGGGGAAAAGGGGTCAGAAAAAATTAACAAACTAGCGCTACGGGAAATTTACCTTTTTCTTATAGCCCGCGATCTACTGTACGGTACCAGCTGCCGTACCAGCCTGCCGGCCGGTAGTAGAGATCCGGTGGAACGGCTGTGGGCGTCAGCACACCAGCACCACCGACCTCGTCGCCGATGCGCCCTGTTGTGGAAGATGCTGGCGCGGAGCAATCACGCAAAGGCGCGGCGGCTGCACAAACGACAAACAACAGGCAGACTGCGAGGGACGTGAGTGCAGAGAACCCGAAACCCATCGGCGGTCTGCCGCATCCCAAGGGCTGTCTCGGTGGTGGAATACACTCGTCCCCATCCTCGGAGTCGTCTGTCGCTACAGAGACGGAGTCCACGGGCGCGACGGGGCCCATGTGGTGCATTGCAAGCGTCGGTTCCGTGCCCGCGATGTCCAAGTTGAACGCGAACTTGTCCATGAAGGTCGCGTGTGGTTCGTGCGCGTGTAGCGCGCTGATGGGGTGCATCCCCTCGTCGGACACCACCGACTGCGGAGCGGGGGGCGGCGCCGGCGGTGGTGGCGCGCCCAGAGCGTCGTCGCGGATCTCGTCGTGAATCTTGAAGTTGTGGATGTTCGTAGCACCACCAACCGCGCAAACCCCGAGGTGGGTGTCAGCGGGCTGGCGGTACCCCAGGTACTCGTCGATGGTGTCGGGCACCCGCCCCTCGGCGACAGCGAAGGAGAACGCGGAGGCGGTGTCGTAGAGATCAGGTTTGCCGTCTGCAATGCAGCAGACGGCGTCGAAACGGACGGCGTCGTCTTCGTCCACGGCGTTCTGGAACATCATGGCGAGCATGTCGTTCTCGCTGTCTGCAATGCTGAAACCGTGTGCCCCAACACGTCCGCGTGGCCCGCCGTGCGGGCAGTCACGATGCCAATGCTTCTCCGCCGTAGCGGAGCATGTCGGGTGTCGGCACAACGGGACGAACGTACCGGTGGGCTTGTGGAAAGCCACCTTACCCGAAGACTTCCCACGGAAGTTCTGCGGGAAGTTGCCGTGCTCAGGGAGGGGCTTCGCCGCGAAGCGGACGCCGTCACCGTGTCCACCGCGTCCAATGGCGTTCTTCTTGTCGTTGCGGGGCGTGTAGCCCTTCGTGTCGTCGAGACGGTTGTGGAGCGCCTTGATCTCCTTCTTCATGTCGTAGAGCTGGTCGCGGAGCTCGCAGAAGACGGTCTTGTAGTCCTCGTCGTCGCTCTGCCCAGCCAGGGTGAGGGCGGAGAACGTGCGCGTAGCAGGCGGGACGTGCGAATCCGTTCCGTGTTGTGCGTGGCACTCACGGGTCCATTGCTGAATGGTGGCAAGGGACTCCGCCGCACGTTGGTCGTGTAGCAACAGACGGTTGACCACCGGGGCGTAGAAGTTCGGGTCGAGGGACTTGATGAAAAGGGACTTGACCTCCATGTCGTCGAGAGTGCTCTTCCGTCGAGCGGACCGGAGAGCGGCGTTGAAGGCGGCGATTGCCCGCGACGGGTCGAACTGGTTGATCTTGATGGCCAGAAGGTCCGCGGTGCCCTGGAAGGGCCCGCCGGAATCCAGGAGCATCCTGGCGATCTCCAGCAACACCCGCTTCCCATCGAACGGGTGTGCCTCCGCTGAAGACTCCATCCAGTCTGCTGCGGGCGACACCGGAGCGATGATGAATTCTAGTGTCGAAAACAGCAGTTTGTTCGCCTCGGGGCGAACGGGCAACGTGGCATCCTCCAGGTCGAACAGAGAAGAAAACGCGGACTCCTCAGTGACGAAAATGTCCCGTAATGCCAGTACCAGACGGGCGAAAACGGAGCTGACGTTCGACTCCGTACCGTCAAAACGGCCATGTTTGTCGTCGTACACCTTCTTGATGACGAGTTTAGCGGCACGCTCGTCGAAGGATTCTTTTGCTAGACGCTTGACAGCGTCGAGGAACAGTGCCCCTGCTGACTGGGCAGCCGGGGTAGCCGTAACCGTAGGGGTGGCTGGAGTGGTCGCATGTCGAGCTGCGGCATCGTCGAAAATTGTAACTAGCGAGCGGCGTGCGGCCGCGGTGTGAGATCTCGTAGAAGTACCCATAGTGAAATGACTGTAGAGATAGCACACTAGGAAGGATTTCTGTTAAAAACTGTTAATGATGTGTTAAAAAATGTTAATCGAGTGTTAAATAGTGTTAATGTGGAAACTGGGTGTTAATCAAGTGTTAATACGCGAAAAATTTCATAATGGGCTATATTATAGGCGGAAAAGTGTTAATGAGGTGTGAAGAAAGTGTTAAACGTTGGCGAGGGAGTGTTAATGGGACAGTTCAGGAGTGTTAACGGAAGGCTGCATCTGTTAATCGCGGTATAATCACGCTGCTGCGATTTATATTGGAGCCAGAACACACGCCTGTTTCGCCGATGCATTTGAAAAGTGTTAATACCCAGCGCAGCCACCGTGATGTGGGTGTCCTGGCGAGATAATCATTTCAAAATGCAGTCGCCACTGACAACGCCCATACCCATCGACGATCGACAGGATCATCTACGGTAGATATAGGTGCATCCGCGAACACCAAACGCATGAAGACCTTATTAAGACCTATCTAGCTACGTACGTAGGATGGAACGATAGTTGGACGTAGGTAGCTTGCGAAATCATTTCTGAGCTGACGTTCTGCCCGAGCAGACCAGCATATATAATATATTTGTTACGAGAGAAACCCGAGTCTGTAAAATTTGTAAGGTGCCAAATCGTTGCACGGTCGCTGTTACGTATATTTTTATCCACACGTTTATAGACTGCAAACCAAAGGGTGGGGTTGCGTGGTGTTCGTTCATAACAGATGGATGACCAGTGGAGCGCAAACTTGGCGACTGCTGGAAAGCAACCGCGAACTGCTACTAACGGCTCAACGCGGTAAGTGCAGATTGTGGAACAGAATCTTCGTTTATTTTAAGTGTGAGTAAACTGATGCGGGCGATGTTCAGGCTCCCGGTGGCGCACATCCGGGCGCGGGGTTAGTTGGGCCCGCTAAGGTAAACGCCGGCACCGGAGCATTTATGCAAGCCTCTTGTCCCTGTTTTTTTAAGGGTGTTCTTCATATAAGCCGGAGGTCACGCTGGGGACATACCGTCGCCAGCGTGGCCTGCTTCTGGTTGGTTGAAGTGTTTCATTTTCGTGTTCACCGGGTTTCATTTTTTTACTGTGTTGAAGCCTATGCGGACCGTGTAGCGCGTGCGCTGATCGCCAACGGGCCGGTCGCGCAACGATGCGGCGGTTATGCAAGCCTCTTGTCCCTGTGTTTTTAAGGGTGTTCTTCATATAAGCCGGCGGTCACGCTGGGGACATACCGTCGCCAGCGTGGCCTGCTTCTGGTTGGTTGAAGTGTTTCATTTTCGTGTTCACCGGGGTTCATTTTTTTACTGTGTTGAAGCCTCTGCGGACCGTGTAGCGCGTGCGCTGATCGCCAACGGGCCGGTCGCGCAACGATGCGGCGGTTATGCAAGCCTCTTGTCCCTGTGTTTTTAAGGGTGTTCTTCATATAAGCCGGCGGTCACAATGGGGACATACCGTCGCCAGCGTGGCCTGCTTCTGGTTGGTTGAAGTGTTTCATTTTCGTGTTCACCGGGTTTCATTTTTTATGTGTTGAAGCCCCTGCGGACCGTGTAGCGCGTGCGCTGATCGCCAACGGGCCGGTCGCGCAACGATGCGGCGGTTATGCAAGCCTCTTGTCCCTGTTTCTTTAAAGGGTGATCTTCATATAAGCCGGAGGTCACGCTGGGGACATACCGTCGCCAGCGTGGTATGCTTCTCGTCGTTTTAAGTGTTTCATTTTCGTGTTCACCGGGTTTCATTTTTTTACATGTGTTGAAGCCTCTGCGGACCGTGTAGCACGTGCGATGATCGCCAACGGGCCGGTCGCGCGACGATGCGGCGGGTTATGCAAGCCTCTTGTCCCTGTTTTTTTAAAGGGTGATCTTCATATAAGCCGGAGGTCACGCTGGGGACATACCGTCGCCAGCGGTCGTCTTCTGGATGATGAAGTGCTTCCGGTTGTTTGTTGCGTCCTACTTAGGAAGCTCCATCAGCGACCGCAGCCGAAGCTGGAGGGGGTGCCTCCGCCCCCCCCGCTGCTGAAGACGCGGCGGCTGCGGCTGGCAGCAAGGTACGCATTGCACCCGCCATTCCCGCTTCCTGCTGCGTTTTCCCCGCCCCCCCCCTAAATATACACACTTCATTCCCAACGAACGAGTATGCGGTCATCCATCTTGCAGGCCGACCCCCGGTTCTTATTTTGGCTTCCACCACCGGCTGCCTGTGACGCGTGCCGTGTTGCTCGTGCGCTGCTCGCCAACGGGCCGTGCGCGCCTCGTAGCCGCGGCGTTTTAGCGTTTCACCTCACGCCCGTGACGTGTACCGTGTTGCTCGTGCGCTGCACGCCCACGGGCCGTGCGCGCAACGGACCCGCGGAATTTAAGCGTTTCACCTCACGGCAAGCTGCGGGTTATTTCCTCGCGCGAGCGTGCCTCGTCCATATCGTCCCCCGGAGTCCTCCTGTCCGGTTCGGGGTGTGTCCAAAGATGTCCGGTTGCGGCCCGCCGCTCTAAGTTGAACCGTGGCCGTGCCGTACTCGTACCTCGTCGGTGGCCCGCCAACGGGCCGGGCGCGGAAGGTGGCCGCGGTGTGCGTCCGTTTTGCCTAGCGTACCTCTCCGATGTTGCTGATACCATGGTGTCCGCAACCGACACCTAACCTGTGACACAGCGGACCAGTCCTAGGCAGGCATGCTAGCTTAGGGGGCATATCGCTCCCATCGTTCCGGTTCTTTTCGTTGTCCAACATGTTTCGGTTTGCGCCACCGTTTGCCGCCGTGTGTGCATCGGGTGGCCGCAATATCCCACACCGTATATACGCACAGTACACTGATCCAGGTTAACCAACAACCCTGGGTTTGCGGTTTGTTTCCTAGCGGGGGAAAAAATTCAAACGGCGCAGAAATCGTTTCCTTCGGCGCCAGCAGCAAGGAATCACTACTGCGGACAACCGGGATTATGACGAGGGTCTCCAGGAGTTTCTGGAAAAACAAATTCGCACCTTGTTCGACGGCATCCCGTTTTTACGTGCCGTCGCCACGCGCGCGGGGTGTTCCAATGTGGATCCGAAGAATATCATCGAGCCTCAAAATGCCGAACCGGTGAGTGGCGCGTACGGCGCCGTCACACGAGGCTGCACACTGGACCGCACGGACCTGGTCGTGGTCAAAAGGTTTTGCAAAACCTCGGAGCTACAGCCGCACCCCAAGACCAACGGAAACCTCCAAAGGAAGGCAGCGCCCACCCAGCCGCCCAAGGAGTTCAAGCGGTGTGCGCAGGAGCTAGTCATGACAAAACTGGCGTCGCAAGCGGCACCCACTTACGTCGTGCCCTGTACACGGTGGGGTGTGGAGACCAAAACTCGGCTAGCGCTGCGGGTCGGGCCAGTTCCGATGCTCGTCATGCCCGATCGCGGCCGGACGCTATGGGAATTCATGCGGGATCCGCCTGAGGGTGACCTCTCCTTGGAGGTCAAGCTGCTACTTGCCAAGGAGGTGCTGAAGGCGTTTGAGCAGTTGCACTCCAAGGGTATCGTGCACGGCGACGTCAAGGGTAACAACGTGGTCGTTGCCGAAGCGCTGCAATCACCATATCCCATCACGCTGCGAGTCATCGACTTCGGAGTTGGCTGCGTCGATCGAGAAAACCTGAAGTCTGCGCATGACGAGCGTCCTCTCGGTCGAGAGGACCGCCGTTATCTTGCTCCTGAGCACCGGGATCACGGCCCAAGCAGGCCAGGAGACATGTGGTCTGTGGGTGGACTCCTGGTCCAGCTCTTCCAGCACCCGCAGGCTGGTGGCGAACGTCACCAATGGGACTATATCCTAAGTCAAGCGAAACCGCAGAATGGATTCATGAAGCATGCACTCATGCAGCGCCTGAAGGAATGCTTCAGCGTAGACATGGCCAAGCGTCCGACAGCCGCGAATCTGCGGCGCACGTTTGACAACACTAGGATCCAGACCTTCGGTGACAAAGGCTTTCCGCCTCGCATTGAGCTGGCTGGGTGATTTCCAATAGGGCCGACATGTGAACTTGACAAATGTATACATGTAAATATAGCGCCGACATTGCCGTAAACAAATCGGTCCATGTATGTATTCCTATCGCATCACGCATAACGCGCTAGACACACACATGCATTTGCCTACCGGAGGTCACGCTGGGGGACATACCGTCGCCAGCTTGGCCTGCTTCCGGTTGGTTGAAGTGTTTCATTTTCGTGTTCACCGGGTTTCATTTTTTAATGTGTTGAAGCCTCTGCGGACCGTGTAGCGCGTGCGCTGATCGCCAACGGGCCGGTCGCGCAACGATGCGGCGGTTATGCAAGCCTCTTGTCCCTGTTTTTTAAGGGTGATCTTCATATAAGCCGGAGGTCACGCTGGGGACATACCGTCGCCAGCGTGGTATGCTTCTCGTCGTTTGAAGTCTTTCATTTTTCGTGTTCACCGGGTTGCATTTTTTAATGTGTTGAAGCCTCTGCGGACCGTGTAGCGCGTGCGCTGATCGCCAACGGGCCGGTCGCGCAACGATGCGGCGGTTATGCAAGCCTCTTGAGCTCTTGTCCCTGTTTTTTAGAGGGTGATCTTCATATAAGCCGGAGGTCACGCTGGGGACATACCGTCGCCAGCGTGGTATGCTTCTCGTCGTTTGAAGTGTTTTCGTTTCGTGTTCACCTACACATACATGCATTTGCCTACCGGATGGTGACCTTTTGCAAGGCTAGTGTCCAGCTTATTATATGCAAGCGTCTGCCTCCTATGAATGGTCTACCTCATCATTGTTGTCTCTAGGGGTCTTGGGGTGCTTGCGTATGTGCGAGCTCGTATATAGAATTCCTATCCGGTAATGTCACGAGCCACACCAGTTAACACACAGGTGCACGGAGGGTTTCCTATGGGGGGCATATTGTTCTCGGGAGCTTTGCCGTGCTCGCCATGTATATACTCCTGTCGTTTGCATGCAACTACATGTTGTGCGCTTCCCGGTGGCATATCGTTGCTGAGGAAGTCACACGGTGTTCGTGTTGCGTGCTGTCGCACAGATGTTCCCCGACTGCCCGCCCGAGGTTGCCCACGGCGATGACGCTGCATCTAAACAAGTCGAGGAAGAACTACTAGAGGATCATGTCCATAGGATCAAGCCTCCCGACACCGTGAACCCAGTCGGGCACAACGATGCAGGCTTTCTGCCTATTATGCCCAAAAACCTGACACCTGATGACCTGCGCGACTTGCCATGGTGGGCGTATCTGTCTGATCGCCCTCCCCCGGCAGAGGGCACCGTGGAAGACGGGGAGGCATGCACCTTCGATTGGAAGTTGTCCACTACCCGGAGGTACAATGGGATGTACCTAAGAGGCCTTGGGTACATCCCCTTGTACCTAAGCTAAATCGACCGTATATGACACCAAATCGAACGGTTTGGCATCGTACACCGCACCAACGTTGAACAACTCGATGCTTGACATGGGGATATATCGCGCACCCCGATGCGATCGAGAATATATACTCATTTGAACGTCGTGAAATGGCCATTTGACGGTTTTCAACAAAAATAAATATCTTAAACGTGCGCTAGTCGGCGTGTTTTTATTTTGCCGCTCTCTTTGTGTTTTGGCATCAGAGGATCCATCTGACGGGCGATTGCATATTTTCAGGTACGAAATACAAATTGTATTATTGCCCCCCGTGCGGTTCCGTCATTCCATCGTGACCAAACCTAAACAGGTTCTCTTGCTGAAAAATATGCGCCCTGAGCTCAGACAGCTAAAATATATTCTGAATGTGAGTTGGTGGCAGCCTTCATGATTATCGGTTGGGCACCGATACAAGCACACACACACACACACACACACGCATATATATATATATATATCGATTGGCGGGTAGTCAGTTGTGCGACAATATGACGAGAACAATGAGACATGTTGTTATCTACATATTAATAACTCGTTACCAATATTCCGGATTTGTTAAAAATACCGTACTCATTGAGACACTTTTACATCGATGGATAGCTAGCATTTGGAATAGATATAATGGTTTCCTATGGCAACCCACCAAATGCTAGTTGCCTTTAAGTGTATACATTATGCCTAAAGTGTTTGCTGCGCTTTCTGTCACCATTAAGCAGTCAAATAGAAGCCTCCGCCTCGATGTACCTAAGGGATGTACCAAAGAAAACGCAAGTTTCGAAAATCAACGAAATCTGAAATTTGCATAAGTTAAGCCCATACCCAAACCACCCAAATGAGTCAAATGCCGCCAACCACATGTTTCATGTCCTAAAGGGGTGTGTTGGGGACAACATATATCGGCCACAAGTCAGCTCGGTTGTTTTTCGCCATCCCACGGGCTGAAATGCACGTGCAAAGTTAGGTACAAGGGGATGTACCTAAGCCCGGGTAGTGGACAAAGTGGTCCGTGCAGATGCTGGATGCGGCCTGCTCGGAGGTCGTCCTGAAGGAAATCATTGACATTTGCAACCGGCACCTGGATGCCAGTGCCAGTTGGAAAGAGCTGTATGGTACGTGGCACAAGGATACATCTGAGCAAAACCTGCTTACCCTCCGGGAGCACTACGCGCTGTGGCGCAAGGGAGTGTTGAAGCCGGTTGTTCAGGTGTCCAAGGAAGGGACAGCTGGCGTTACAATGGAGGACACTGTGGGCGACCCTCGTGACTGGGTGCAAGTCGTGGATGCCTCGATGATGCGCGCGACCCAGGAAAAAACGGAGTGCGAGGATGAGCTCGCGCGGCAACGTAGTGAGCACACGGACGGGTTCAATGCTATGCTCACCGTGTTCATGACGTATGTGGTAGACTACCAGTTGCTGAAGGCTGCGGTCCTGTTCTCTCATAAGGAAATCGGCGCGGACTTCACATCTGAATCTCACGAACTGGGTGAGGGCGCGCGCTATACCATACAGGCCAACTGGCATGTTGGGCACTGGCTATTCCCATCCATCTTCACCACCGTGAAGCATGGCCTTGTGGACGACAGGCTGCGGTCTGGGATTCTTGAAGCTGAGGGAATGGTGGTGAAGCGGACCTACGACAACCCGACGCCTCTAGGGCGGGACGTCGAGAGCAAAATCCAGTTCCTTCACACCGATACCAAGTTTCCCAAGGCAGGCAAGGGATCCTGGGGCTGGCCGGATTACGACGTGTTCTCATGTGGCCTGTTGCTGAGGGCCCAATGCCTGACGGAGGTGCTACCCGAAACGCCGCGGGCCTGCCATTGGGACAGGTTTTGCTCGATGGATTACAGCCTCGTGGTTCAAAACTCCAGGCATGGCGATCCCACTTCGGCTCCCTTCCGTCGTGTTCACCTCGGGGGTCCCATGGGAACACTGTGGTTCTGGCCAGCCGACCGCATGGCGCACCGCGGTCTTTCTCCAAGTGGGCGCCTCCCGCTCGACCGTACTCGTCCTAAGCAGTTCTACTTCGTGATCTACTCCGCAGCCAGAGTGCGTACTAAGGGAACCATTGACCTGAATAACGCGGTACTCGGCAGCCCGCACAGTGTCATCTCGCAATATGGCTTGGCGTGCCGCATGATGTGCGTTGCGTGTGGAGACGAAATACGATTTGCGGGAGGCTACGACACCTTGCCAGGTGTTTGGGCGTGTTCCCTGTGCAGCTCAGGCGTTCTGGGTTGTGACGCTCTGCGTACTATCGGAGCCGTGATGTGTGGTCCGTGCCAGCGTGTGCGGCGCGAAGCTGAAGTCCGGGCGCCACTATCCGCGCATGAGAAGCACCCGGGGCAGGCGGCCACATTGGCCGATTACTGCCAGTTAGACGAGGCCGAGGCGAAGCTGCATGCACTCCTGAATGTGGAGGACCTAGGCCTTGCTTGGAACAAACTTTAGTAGGAACGGGCGTGGCAGATGCGCCAACCTTATTCCCCCGGTCCGCGTGCAACCATGTTTGTGTGCACCGGCAGGGAATGGCCACACCTACTAACCGTAGGGATGAATGCTACTACAACCAGGTACATATGTATGCACTGTTGTTAGTTTGTTGGTGTCTGACCGCGAAGGGTCTGAAAAACCGTGTATCTTCAAGAGGAAGATGGGAAGATAGTGAAAGAGAGTCTAGTGTGTGGCATCTCGGACTTTCACCGAGAACCTCCAAAGTAACCGATAGGTTTGGCGCTCTAGAAGTTGAGCTAATGCCACTAGAAACTATCAAACTGAAAAAACTGTAGCCTACATCGTAGGGTTGCGAAGTGAGAACCCATTTTCCGGATAAATTACTCAAACCATACGAATGATGTGGCTTCTATTCGTATGGTTCCAGACCCTTCGCGGTCATCTCCTGTTGGTGTCATTTCATACGCGGGGAGGATGCACCGGTTGCCTAAGATCTGTAAAAGGCTCGCTGTTGCAGGGAACTACACCATGGAGGACATGCTGAACTTTATCTTGATTTTCAGTCCGATGGTGTTCATGGATGTTCTGAAGAACTTGAATCCGGAGTTGGACAAGGCTTGGTGGACTTTGCGGCGGGCGGTGCTCTACTTTATGAGAGGGCCTGCAATAGGATTGTGGGGGGACCTCCAGTCCCGTGCGGAGCCCCGGAAGGAGGCCGGGAAAGAGCTGTGGGCCTTTGCGGTGATTGTGGAACAGCAATGCCCCATGAACATGTTGACGTTGAATCTGCGCATGGCGGTCGTTCACTTGTGCAAGCAAGAGGAGGAAACCGGCGTGGTGAGCAGCACCAACGAGCTCTGGGTCGAGCGTCTCCTGGGCGACAGCAAGGGGGTGGTGCCAGCCCCGGTCGGAGGTAAGGCGATCGACACGTGCATAGCGAACGCGTATCTCACGAAAGAGGCGGTGGACGACATGGCGTGGAGCTACGAAGGGATCCGCTTCCTTCCGGACATGCTCACGGAGATGGCCATGGCCAAGGGCGGCGAATACCATGATTCTGGGACCACCCGGGCTGACGATTCCTCCAAGGTGTGCCATCTCCTTGACACCGGCCACTATCTCGTCCGCGACGGTGTACCAACCGCTGCGTTGGCAAACGAGGAGGGGGGGCGTCTGCACCGGGAACTGGTGGGGTGCGTCCGATCCCTTTTTAGCGATCATGCAAGCCCTTCCCTGGATGCAGCCATGGACGTCCTTCGATTCTCGCGCATGCGAAGAGGCGATGAGGACTTCACATCCCGGGTTTACACCCGGGCAAAAACGCGTATCTCCTTCAACGTGGCTTTGAGTACATGCGCGGCCGACACTTTTGAGTACGGCACCGTGGAGGCTTACTACTTGATCTTCCTGAAGCGTTCCGCCGAGAACTCCGCCGCCAACGACACCGTGTGCCGCCTGGCTATGGTGACCGCCTACCCCACTGTTGAGGACCTTACCATGAACAGCCGGGGCGTGTATGTGTGCAACGAGGCAGAAAAACGTACACTTCTCCTACCGGTAAGCCGTCTCGAAACCAAGGTCATTATCCATCGCCCACCTGGAAACCGCGTACCTCTACCCGCCACTTACCTATGGCCGGGGATGAAAGCGGTACGTTGCAAGAAGCAATAGCGCAAGCTACCTCATGAGCTCCGCGCAGCAATCGAAGGAGGACACCGAACGCCAGCGCAGCTTCATCAGCTCCGTCCAATTGCTCTGTGTAGCTAGCGAATGCCTGCTTGCCACATGGAACGAATCTGTTCCAGTGGTACTTTTAGTAGCATCGGCAGTCCCTCTTAGCATGCCACGTGGAACAATCTGGAATTTCTGTTAATAGCTAGTGGTGCTAGTGTTAATAGACATGCCACGTGGAACAATCTGGAATTTCTGTTAATAGCTAGTGGTGCTAGTGTAAATAGACATGCCACGTGGAACAATCTGGAATTTCTGTTAATATCTAGTGGTGCTAGTGTTAATAGTCATGACGCGTGGACGATCCGGTCAAATCTGTTAATTTATGACCGTTTACAGTCAGCCAAGTGTTAGTATCCGGTAAAACTGTTAATCCGAGTGCCACGTGTATGATTCCTATTAAAAGTGTTAATTTTCTGTTAATATTCCTTACATGTGTAACGATCTCGCGAGGGGGGCCTATTTCAACTCCCTCCGGCACCCCTCCGATTAAGTGTTAACATTCTGTTAAAATTGTGTTAATTTAACATTCTGTTAACATTCTGTTAACATGAATTATATAATTCCTTAACTTTCGCCCAAGCCAATCATTATCTACCACCGGGATTTATAACACCACTATTAACAGTTCCTACCCGTTAACACTTTTTAACACATAATTAACACTTTTTAACACTTTATTAACAGAAATCCTCAGTGGTGTGTATAGACGTCTTCGTAGAAATGATGTCTTCTGGTTTCCAGAAGACGTCTTCTGAGTGGAACGTCTTCTGGAAACCAGAAGACACTCTTCGGGGAAGACGTACCGAAGATGTGCGGAAGGTCTTCCGGATTTCGGAAGACATCTTCCCGGAAGACATGCAAAGGGCAGTCTTCCCGGAAGATACCCGGAAGATGTTCCGAATGGCTTCTGGGCCAGAATACATTCTGACATGTGTTATCGACACATATGTGATGATTATGCAATTTGGCCACATAGCTACTTCATACCACACGTACACTAGTCGCGTAATCACAGAAGACATTCAGAAGGCGCACGGAAGACATGCGGAAGACATTCCGGGTATCTTCCTAACAACTTCAGGGTTGTCATCATGCTCTGTTGCTATGATACATAATATACGGCTAAGTTAATTGATAGGTCTATCTACACATACATGTACGATTGCATCTATTCAACATACAGACCACTAAGTACGATGCCCGGCGTATTATCACGATCGCCTCTTGCGTCTTGCACCTTTCGGTCGTGAACCATCATCGTCGATGCACTCGAAAAAGTCAGCCTTTAAATCAAATACCACCGCCGTCTCGTCATCACAGGATGTTTCTTGATTACAACTTGGTGCTCAATTTGAGCCGCCAGGATAAATGGATCAGTAGTGTCCCAAGGTGTCTCGGGATCATCCGGGTCGTATGTGTACACCACCTTTGCGGTATTGTCCGGCCCGTACTTCGAGTTTAGCTTGGCAAACCGTTTTGTCGTCGCTTGGTTGAATTCAGGGAACCACTTTCCCTTCACAAGAATGTACTCTTTCGCGGCCAAGTCGACCTTGTAGATGCTATCTACCATGGCGTACCTGCGAGTTGGAGCCACGATACTCTATAGTAAGAATCCCCGAAGACGTCGAGAAGACACGCAGAAGACATTCGGTACATATTCTGCGCACATTCACCAAAACGTAATGCACGGACGCGCCGGTCAGTCTCGATTTCCTCGGGCCTTTGATGTTTCTCCAGAGAAAAAGGCTCGGAAGTAACGTTGACAAGTTTTCTTCGTCTTGTCCTGAGCTGCCGTGCGATAGCAAACTCCTCGAACCACGACCGAGCCGAAAGATTGACACACGCGAGGAGGCCCTTCGACGAGTGCCGCTTCATTCTCCGTGAATGGTCTCCCCAGCCAGAACTTGGGGTCGCTACCGTGCATATGCAGCGGCACATCCATCAGGCGAGACCCTCCGGCATGTGCGCCAATACGTCTCCGAACCATATGATTTTCCCTGCGAATGTATACGTGCACAGTGGGCATGTGGCACGCGTGGGTGGACGGGGGTTACATACTTAAGTGCATAATTTCGGTAAATGTTATTATACGGCTTGATATTTTTGGAGAAGTTTGGAGAAGCTTTGGACAAACTCAAAAATATAAAATTTTGACATTTAGGGTTTAGGAGTAGTCGTGCGGGGCCATTTTGGTCACTGCAAACCGCAGGAAATCGTGCTTTGCACTTGGCATGCATGCGCGTCACATGAATGTGTTGATAAAAGGTCATCGCCGAGTTTGGGAAGGTGCACCAAGTTAGTTGAAAGCACTAGAAAGTTGCAGAGCCAAGATTTTAGGGTTTTAGGGTTGCTGGCGGGTGCAAAATTGGCTGTGAGAGCAGGGGTTTCGCATATGCGGGGTCCGCTATAAAGTGCATAATTTCGGTAAATGTTATTATACGGCTTAATATTTTTGGAGAAGTTTGGAGAAGGTTTGGACAAACTTAAAAATATAAAATTTTGACATTTAGGGTTTAGGAGTAGTCGTGCGGGGCCATTTTGGTCACGGCAAACCGCAGGAAATCGTGTTTTGCACTTGGCATGCATGCGCGTCGCATGAATGTGTTGATAAAAGGTCACCGCCGAGTTTGGGGAGGTGCACCAAGTTAGTTGAAGGCACTTGAAAGTTGCATAGCCAAGATTTTAGGGTTTTAGGGTTGCTGGCGGGTGAAATATTGGCTGTGAGAGCAGGGGTTTCGCATATGCGGGGTCCGCTATAAAGTGAATAATTTCGGCAAATGTTATTATACGGCTTGATATTTTTGGAGAAGTTTGGAGAAGGTTTGGACAAACTCAAAAATATAAAATTTTGACTTTTAGGGTTTAGGAGTAGTCGTGCGGGGCCATTTTGGTCACTGCAAACCGCAGGAAATCGTGTTTTGCACTTGGCATGCATGCGCGTCACATGAATGTGTTGATAAAAGGTCATCGCTGAGTTTGGGAAGGTGCACCAAGTTAGTTGAAGGCACTAGAAAGTTGCAGAGCCAAGATTTTAGGGTTTTAGGGTTGCTGGCGGGTGCAATATTGGTTGTGAGAGCAGGGGTTTTTGCGTATGCGGGGTCCGCTATAAAGTGCATAATTTCGGGAAATGCGTTATTATACGGCTTGATATTTTTGGAGAAGTTTGGCGAAGGTTTGGACAAACTCATATATATATGATTTTGACATTTAGGGTTTTGGAGTAGTCGTGCGGGGCCATTTTGGTCACTGTAAACAGCAGGAAATCGTGTTTCCCTACAAATTTTGGAAACCCCAGTGCATATGTACGCGACATGTACCCGGGACGTGTACCCGACGTGTACCCAACGTGTACCCGACGTGTACCCGACGTGTACCCAACGAGTACCCGACGTGTACCAAAACAGTAAAAAACGGGGTTTGGTACATGTCGGGTACACGTGTACTTTGCCTTGTACCCGACGTGTACGTGCTCGCGGCGCGGCAAGTTTACCCGGCATGTACCCACGAACGGGTACACGACGGGTACATGCGTATGTTTATGTACCTTATGCCGCCTGCGCATGTACCCGATATGTACCCATGGACGGGTACATGTGTACCGCATATGTACTCAGGTTACCGTTGGATGTTACCGTTACTTGTTACCGTTGGGACACCCGGGGTACACTGTAGGTACATATGTACTTAGCCGGGTACATATGTACTTATTGATAATAACATG
>LGRX02030819.1:0-51285 GCA_001247695.2 Cymbomonas tetramitiformis | reverse complement strand
ATCTGAGTGGCAGCGCGCATGGGGCGGGTAGCATCAAGATAGCATCAAGAACATCACTGGGCAAATGCGCAGGTGAGCTTGCTGATATGACTTGCTTGTGTGACATGCTCGCTGTGCTGCATTTATTGTAACCTCTGTTTCCGTTATTTCTATTATTTTTGTGCTAACTAGGCCTGGCGTTTTGTGCAACCGCAGATTTCGCTGGAACTGGGAACTGCTGCTGGCATGTCGACACGGTCCGCCTGTCGATGACGCTGAGACCGCCTTTCGCTAGTTGCGCTGGCTGACGACTTTGTTCAAGTGGCTAGCGGTATAGTCTTAGTAGAAATTCTAAAGAACTTCTCGAGTAGAACAGTGCTGTAGAATCTTACACATAGCAAGTATCAAAATTTATGTTGTAATAAACGTGTTTACTTTATTTGATGAGATGCATGCATAATTATGCGTTGTTCTGTTTCGTGTGCTTAGCTACCCACGCGGTGCATGCTCGCATGGCATACAGTAATGGATCATGTATCTGAAACTTCATTTTGTTTGCTGCATGCAAGAATAACACGGCTAGGAAAGCATGCTGTATGAGTTATCAGCTCTAAGAGTTATTGTGTGGGCGCAACGTTAATATCAGTTGACAAAACGTTGACCGGTCAAAGATTGATCCGAACATACCAAGTAAATAAATTGTTGACTTAAACGGTTAATAGTAGTGGTTTCTCAACGGTTAGCAGTATTTACATTTATAAGAGAAACTCGATCCAGCTTTAATAACCGTTATCTATTAGTTCTATCTTGCTTTACTTCTGATGCAATTCTGCTTCAATGGTCATTCGTGCATTGTTTGTATTCTAGCATCACGCATTTGTACTTTATTTGCCTATTATTGCCTTTGGAGTGAATGTAATTATCCACATCTGTCATTCTAACATGTATGTATGATATCTACACACACCTCACAGTTTGCATCGTAATATAATAGCAAAATCGTTGCTGCACCGTATGTATATATGTATACACACACGTACGCGAGCGCTCCCGAATAAAACATACGGTGATAAAACAGCGGCTACTAAAACGGTTATTAACAGATGTCTAAACTGTATCTAATAGATACTTAAACTGTGTCTAAATCATACCTAAACTGTGTCTAAATCATACCTAAACTGTGTCTAAATCATACCTAAACTGTGTCTAAATCATACTTAAATTGTGACTAATAGATACTTAAACTGTGTCTAACTGGTGTCAAATAGATACTTAAACTGTGATATGCAGGTACCTAAAAAGTCCGAATTAGGTACAGATTAGTCACGTTTTTTCCTCTGAGTGATATGTATCATACATGGCATACGTGTCATACGTGTCATACATATCATACCATGTCATGTCATGTCATGTCATGTCATGTCAGGTCAGGTCATGTCATGTCGTGCCATGTCATATATTATAATGACATGCAGTCGTCAGTACGGTCGACTATGACATGCATGTACAGTCATATCATTTGTCATTCACTCACCTTGAGTGACACCTGTCATCGAAAGGCCAGGCACTGGCATTGAGATGGCAAAGCAAGATTAGTCTCGAAGAACCGAAGTGTTCTGAGAAGATTCAACTTCGAATTGAACAAGCATGCGGGTATCACATGGCTTATTCGATCAGCCGATACTATTGTTCACCCAATGCCTCGGGTTCACAACCCAATTGTGGTAGCACCTGAGAGGTGCGGGGCATTGGCGTAAAATGAGGTAGCATTGAGCTACAGCAGCACTTCTGGAGAAGCGTCTGCACTCATACCCACACATACGCTGCGCGAGCTGTTAACGTTCAATAATAGCCGCGCCATATATCATATTTCATATCGCTTACATAGCGATCCCTAAGAGTGGTATTCTAACTCGTCAAGGCGACGAACGAGGACACATCAAGTGTGAGTGCAGCAGTAGAGATATTGTATTTTGTGTGTGCAACAGGTTCGCGGATCGCGTATACATACAGGCGCCGCAGTCGCACATACACGACATATCTCGCATAATATCAACCGCTGCGGAATAAACAGCGAAAGGAGTGTGCGAGGAGATATCGTCGCAATCGCATTTACTCGCATATACGCCGTCAGAGGATGACAGCGCGACAAGGTGTGCATACCATGCACTGAATGCATCTAGCATGATATATTAAGTTTAGGAGTTATTGTAATTCCAAGATAATCTCATTTACAAAATGAGTTGCAGGTCTATTTCACATACAGTTCCGGTGAGCGATCCTTTCAGTGATCCACAGTAGAACGATATGTGGTCCGAGGAGTATCTCGACTCCACCGGGTCATATCGAGCTAATTACTGTGTTAAGATCTCTGAACAGGCACCTTATACTGTATGGGTTCGAATAAAGTTAGCATGCACTGCAAATGGATGCGTTTGTGCACGTCTATTGTATTGTGATTTGATGCCATCTATTCCAACTGTTACGGTGATCAAGTTGGATCATATATAACATCTGTTATCATGATGCATGCACAACTTAGGATATACATATACTCAGATGCTGCAGGTAATGTGTGCTGTAAGTTAGTGTGTGCTCAAATAAACATTTTGCACACTATACTTCAGATAAGCATGATATGCTGACATGTTTGTGCAGTCATCAATATGTAGTGTGTGCTGAAGTATAATATCAGATGTCAATCATGTATGCATCCAAAATATGCCTGCAAGTATTATTTATTTTGCAGAGTATTTTGATGTGAGTATGTATTGTGCAGTTAATCATAGCAACGTCTTAAAATCATCATCATCACAAATTGAAATCTTTTGTAGCACGCTGCAAATAACTATGCAATAGGGCACGCTGCTGATGATAAGCATGAATTATGTACGGACCAAAATTCCGCCGATGACTATCATGCCATATATCATTCTGAACAATTTTCGAGCGTGATTCATACAAGCGCGCGCATGTAATTGACATGAATGCTGTAAGCTGCGATCCAGTTCTGCGAAAACTTGCGATCATCGTGCATGCTGCCAACTGCAAATTAGTATATCGCGCATCAACATGTATGAAGTCGTACAAAAGGCAATTTGGTGCAATCACGAAAATTGTAATGCTGCGCTGATGACTTTCCGCGCGGAAACGATTCTGCTGATGATTATGCTTCCGCGTCGCATCTGCGAACATATGTAAATCTGCGAACCATTTATGCGAGTACATCCTCATTGCTGCGCGGATATGTGCCATATGCACACCTTATTGTGTAGTATATGCGACCAGCTATTTCCTGCGAGTGCGCTTCTGCGAACGCGACAATTTTCTCACACGCTGTATTCGCTATTGCAGCGTATATATCAAATATTCGATTTATGCGAGTGCGTCGCCTTATGTGATTAAGCTCCGGAACCTGCGCACACAAAATTTGATATCTCTACTACTGCACTCACACTTTATGCGTCCTCAGTTCGTCGCCTTGACGAGTCGGAGAATACCATATGATAGGGCTAGATAAACAGGCCCACAATATATTATACAATATACAAATAAACACTGTGTTGTTGAACGGCAACACAAGTGTAGGATATAGCGGGTGATGAGTGCAGTCTCTGTATGAAGATCTGCTGAAGCACAACGCTTCCTCATCTTATACCATACGTCTCCCATCATCATAGATGGTACCGCCATTGGGTTGTGAACCCGAGACGTAGGTTGAACGACCAGTATGGTGGTAACGAATAGTTCGTTCATACTGTGCATGCGTGTTCCGCACATGCTTAAAGCCAAGATGGTTCTTGTTTGTTACTTCAAGATGTATCTTGCTTTGCCATCTTCGAGTTCGACGTACGAACTCTCGATGACAGGGTCATTCAAGTCTTTCCTTGAATAATGACAGATGATGTGACATTATCATCTGGCGACATGTACAGTCATAGTCGACCGTACTGACGACTGTCATTACAATATATGACACGACTCGACATGACATGACATGGTATGACATGTCTGACAGGTATGACACGTATGGCATGTATGATACATATGTCATCGGTCATGACCCTGACAGATCTGCTGAAGCACAACGCTTCCTCATCAAGGGTCGGAATCGGTTTGAAAATCATAACCTCTTACAAACTAATTGTGACATTTGTATAACCGGTTACAAACTAATTGTCATGTACCTAAACTGATTCGATTAGTGTTATCATAAGCTGATAAGCAATTGTGTACCCAATTGTGGGCAGTTGGAAATCGATTCGATTAGTGTTTCAAATTTTCTCTAAGTAATTGTGTTGTGATTGTTACAGATGTGAAACCTATTCGATTAGTGTTATCTGAAATCGATAACACATTGTGTACCTAATTGTTGACATTGCAAACCTATTGTGTAACCTGTTTCAAACCGCTAAAAGGAGTTATATTATCAGATAATACAAGTTATTACTGCTAAAAGCAGTTCAAACAGGGTGTTAAGGCCAAAAGTTCAAGCGGCAGGTTCTACAATAAGTCAACTGAAACAAGCACAATATATAAGCACAGCAAACATGCAAATAGGCACAACAGACAACTGGCAAAACAAATTATCATAATAATACTGCGCGTGTCTTTGAGTCAGGACTAGTCCGAACTCATCCTAACTCTGAGCATATGCTCTAAGGTACCCTCATCTGTGTTTTTGCGTAAGTCATCATGCATTCTACCAGCCGCGCTAAAAGCCCTTTCAACCCCGGCACTAGTGGCAGGGCATCCTAGAAACTGGCGGGCCATGCGATAAACATCTGGAAACCTGCTAGCATTCATATTCCACCAGGCCATAACATCAAAGCCGTCCTCATTCGGTTCTTGAGGCAAGGCAAGGTACTCATCTAATTGGTCCTTGGGAGTTCTTTGAGCCGGCCGAAAGTCAGAAGATTTCTTGCGCATGAAGCCGGACTCGCCGTAATGATCATGTACAAGCTTGGTCACAGGAGCAAGTGGGGCAACGGTTGGCTTCCAGTCAACCCAGGCAGTGCGCAAGTACCCGAAAGCACGGTCCGAGGTCATCTCACCCGCCAGAAAAATGTTGCAGCCATCGAACTGCCAGTTCTTCCAACGCGGGTCCAACAAAGTGGAGACGGTGTAGTCCTCTAAGATGCTCTCACTGAGATCGGTGACCCAACGCTTGACAAAGTCCGCGTGTTATTTCAAGCAATTCACAGCAGGGTGAAACACACAAGTCAAGCATGTTGGCAGGCCTCCGCAATGTTTCTCATTATATTGCTATTAGTTAATTGCTGTGTCTTTCCTTTCACTTTTCATTCTCTGCCATTTATCTTTTGCTCTTTTGCCTTATCCAGGGCTCATTTGCTCTTTGCATTATCCAGGGCTCTTTGCTCTTTTGCCTTACCCAGGGCTCATTGCATTCTGACCTTTGGCTGAGTGAGTGTCTCCCACAGACTGTCAGGTGACCATGCTACACGAGCTGCTAAGCTACTGTTGCTCTCTTTTCCTAGCTAACAGTGCTTCTCTGCTTCCTTCGTTGCCTCCTTGGCTAGCAGAGTGCCTCCTTGGCAAGCAGTCCTCTCGTGCAGCCGTCACCTGGCTCTCAATCCCCAACCCCACAACAAAGCAAACAACTCAGAGTGGAGTGGAGGGAGGGTTTTACAGAATTTGGGAGAGAAAGCCGGAGCTTTCAGGGTCAGAATTGCAACAATTGCCAGGCCCGTGAAACGCTCCTACTTTTGTGTGCGGCTTCGCGGGCCGCAACACCCTCCGACCTAACTACCGCCTCGGTATAGGTCAGGCCTGATCGGGCAGACTGTGCCTACAGGTTGTGCCCGATCTGTCGCGCCCTCCCGCGGGCGCGACTCTGCTGTGAGTCTTGATTTTAATAACCCGAATTATTTCCAAGGCAATAATTCTGAATTATTTCAAGCAATTCACAGCAGGGTGAGACAAACAAGTCAAGCATGTTGGCAGGCCTCAGCAATGCTTCTCATTAAATTGCTATTAGTTAATTGCTGTGTCTTTCCTTTCTCTTTTCATTTCTCTTTTCATTTCTCTGCCATTTATCTTTTGCTCTTTTGCCTTATCCAGGGCTCATTTGATCTTTGCCTTATCCAGGGCTCATTTGCTCTTTTGCCTTACCCAGGGCTCATTGCATTCTGACCTTTGGCTGAGTGAGTGTCTCCCAGAGACTGTCAGGTGACCATGCTACACGAGCTGCTAAGCTACTGTTGCTCTCTTTTCCTAGCTAACAGTGCTTCTCTGCTTCCTTCGTTGCCTCCTTGGCTAGCAGAGTGCCTCCTTGGCAAGCAGTCCTCTCGTGCAGCCTCTACCATGCCTTCTGCCCTGTGCAGTGGCTCACCTGACAGGTTCAGTGATGTGATGTGCGTGCCGGCAGTCCCTCTCTCGCTACCATGAGCGGCCTAGCCTTACCCGGGGCTCTTCGCTACCGTGAGCGGTACAGCCTTACCCAGGGCTCTTCGCTACCGTGAGCGGTACAGCCTTACCCAGGGCTCTTCGCTACCGTGAGCGGTATAGCCTTACCCAGGGCTCTTCGCTACCGTGAGCGGTACAGCCTTACCCAGGGCTCTTCGCTCTTTTGAGCGGCCTGACTGCCGGTGGTACAATGCGACACTGAACACACTCACCCAAGGGGGCCGGGCAGGGGCCGAGGAAGGATGGCATCACCTTCATGCGCTCACATCACGTGAGTGCTGCCGCGGCCGCTGCCATGGCGCCCGGAAGGATGAGCCTCTGCTCGGGCTGCATCTCGCAGTACCTCTCGTAGCAGTCGCTGCGCCAATCTCCCTGGTGCTTGATGTACATCGTGTGCACCTCCAGCTGCTTAGCCGCCGTGGCCCCGCCTCGTCTGAGCGAGTGCCCGGCGTAGGCCTCCGGGCGCAGGCCCGCCGCCTCCGCCAAGCGCTTGATGCCCCCCACCAGACCCGCGTGGGTCAGGGGCACCACCTGCGCCTTCCTCCCCACCACCTTCTCCGCCACGAAGAGGGGGGAGTCACCCGCTCTGCCTGCTGTAGCGCTCATGAGCGCCCTCAGTGCCCACACCGGGCACAACGCCGACCCCGGCACCCAGTGAAAGCGCTCACCGCACTGGATGGTCTTAGAGTACCTCACCCTGATCCACACCGTCTCGCCGTCCTCGGTGAAAAGCACATCATCCCGCACCAAAGCCGCCCGCGGGTTGCAGGCATCCTCCTTACCCGCGGTGAGATTGTCCTTACGGAACAACCCGAAGAAGCCCACTAAGATCGCTGCCCACAACGACAGCTCCGACAGTGAGCCGAACACCACATGGCGGGACATGTCCCGCAGATTCTGCAAGGTGAGCGGCATGACCGGCTTTGAGGGCCGATCCCAGTACCTGCGCACACCCTGCAGGGTAGCCGCCACCCGGAAGCGCTCCGCTACCGGCCTCCAAGCGTGTCCCCGCTGTAGGTGCAATTGCCGCACCGCTGCCAAGTAGTTCTTGATGGTGCCAGGGGCGAGGAACCACGATGAGAACGTGATGAACCACACCAGCACATCGTCCGAGGCCGGCAGGAGCGGCTCCAAGCACCCAAGCACGCGAAGGCGATGCAAAACGTCACGAACGCCCGCGCTCCGGTGCTGTAGGCTCCTCTGGTGCTCCGCGCTAGCGCCTCCTCCTCGTAGCGCTTCTGCTCCTGCAGCAGTGCCTGCACCACCGAGTCTGCCCTCACACCCAACCCGGCAGTGTCACCGGCTCTGGGCCCACTCTCACCACCACCACATTCCACCTGGTGGGCCCCCACTCCGAGCGCCCGCCACCCCTCAAGGCAGGCGCGGTGAACAGGTGTGTGCCCTTCCGCCACTCTCGCACCACCTTAAACACCTCTGGCATGCTCAAGATGAGCGTCCACGTAGGGTCTGGGGCCCGCCCTCGGTCCTGCCCCCAGACCGGCACCAAGAAGGTGCCCGATGTGCCCATCTGCTGCCTCTTCTTGCACCGGAGGAAGTTCACGATGATATCGTACATGATGGAGAATGGCAGGTTCCCCCACGCCTGATGCCCGTCGAACCGCTGCACCCGCGCATCCTCCTCCCGGCTCCAGCTCACCGCGCAGAAGGCGTTCGCCCGCGATGGCGCCACGCATGCGTCCAGGGTGAATGGCCCGAACTCCATGTCGAGCGAATGGAACTCTGCCGGGCTGAGCATCCAATCATCGCGGTCCTGCCGCCACACCGTCGCCCGCATGAACGCGCGGTGCTCCATGTGGAACTGCCTGAGCTGCATCCTCGACAGCAGATCCGCCAGCTTGTTGTCCTTCGTGGTGATGTACACCGGCCGAAGCCGGATGTCGTAGCGCACGCACGTCAGGAACAGCTGCTTCAGCAGCGGAAGGTACTCCAAGAACAGAGCGAAGGACATCCTGGTCAGGGTAGGGAAAAATCCAATAGTCACGGGTAATATGATCCACCCAGAACACCATTCGCTGCGCAATAAAGATAAGATACCCTCTCAGAGAACCCGTTGCAACAGTGCCGGACGTCTCCATTGCAGCAAGACGGGCTACAAGTCGCTTCATTCGGGTCCATAAAATACGCATCACAAGACAACTCCCACGTCTCACTGTGAACCAGACAGTCCACCGCTCGATAGAGGTCGCCACACCTTTCACCTTCTTTGCCAGAAGCGTGCGCTCTGAGCTCTTCACCGCGTTGTAGTTGCATCCCTCCACCTCGAAGAGCAGCGGAAGGATCGCGTCCACCTTCTCATCCTCGCATTTCGTCGAATACCCGGCGAACACGTTGACATAGTCCAAGCAGGCTTCGCGGGCAGACTCCTGGTAATCGACACTGAAGGCTGGGGTGTCTTTGAGACTGTGTGCAAGCGGGGCGAGGACCGTGTCGCTGAGGTCAGTGGTTCTCGCACAAACGTGCCCTTCTTCGTCTCTGGGCAAACTGGGTGACGCTGTGTGGCACATGCACGGGGGTGCTGTGGTCCGAGCTGCCAGCTCCCTGAAGTTGCAGAAGGTCGAGTCGAGCTTCCGTGTACGCGTCTGTACGACAGTAGTCCTCCGAGTGACAAAGTTGGTGACGCGCCAGCTCAGTTTCAAATGTCGAAGCGCTGCTCGAGCCAGGCTCTTCACGTCGATACGCTCCCAGGTCGTCGCCGTCGGAACTCTAAGAACATAGACACCTCGCAGTGGAAAGCCGTGAGTGCGGCTGGCGGCTAGAGCTACCTTGGCTCTCAGTGAGGCGCGTTGCTGCCAGTTGAAGTACGAGCGAATAGCCTCAAAAACTCTGACCAGTTGTTCCAGTGTAAACTTAAATAGCACAGGGCAAGTTGCAGGTCGTCTGATAAGGCCCTTGACCACCCAATTGGCCCAGCGATCGCGCGAAAGCTCATAAATCTTCTCGAAGACCACTGCAGCGACATTATGTTTAAGCTGCTTCGCGAGCTCGCCCAACTTCGAGGAGATCTTGTCGCCAGCCGCCCAGGTAACTGTGCTCTCACTCTTACCGAATTTAGTTCTCACTGTGTCCCAGTCAGAGCCGTCAATCAGGCCGCGTACTGATTTCAGAGAGTTCAAAAGTAGGTCTCCATTCTCAAACTTGGCCAGCCAGGTCATAAGATTAGTGCCGTTCCATTCCTCATTATACCATACAGTAAGGGCCGTCTGCCCTTCATCATAAAAATTGTTGCCCTCGCCTCGTGCCTGCAAGGGTCTGCGTGTGCGTCATCTAAGGTGGGCAAAGGATCGCTGTTTCTTCTTAGTGGGTCCAGATCGCTGTCTCCGAAATCCCTGAGTGTTCAGAGTATGATTCGGGTGTTGCGTCAAACGGATAAGTCTCAATTCCGCAGTGTCGGTGTCGGTCTTGGATCTGAAGAAGGCGAGTGGTAGGCATACATAATTAAAAATACCATAGGATCTCAAGAAGCCATAAAGTTTACGGGCTCCTCGTTTACTCGGATTTTGTGTCACTTGCAGGTGCTCCAGCGATCTCTTCGTCACACCGTTCCAGGACTTCCCAACATAGCTCAGTGACGTCCACGGCGACACAAGTACATATACAGCAAACCGATCTTCTCCACGATACCACTTCATTAAGTCCTCCGTCGTCATACAGTCCCAAAAAGGTAAGAAACGGCGTACCCACCATCGTGGTCTACACCCGCAGAGGTGGAAAAAAGTTAGCGCCTGAAATTTCCAGACTCGCATAAACTTGTTCTCCACATCTTCAGCCGTTAGGTCATTGCGCCAGTGCTCGTCATATAGAACAGATCTCAAAGTTTCCAGTAGTTCCATTAGACGGGCTGCTCTGCACTGGCGCGGACCATATAGCTAGAATTTAAAGAAGTCGAGGACCCCTGCATTATGCAGATCCACGACGTGATTGACGATAGTCCGTCTCTCGAGTCCACCCCTGGGTTTAGTTTCATCCCAGCCTTGAGGAATCTCGTTGAGTGCACGTAGAACATCGACGAGTCGGTTCATTCCTGCGACCCCCTTGAATTTCTCATTAACGTCAGCGGGTGTGGTGGTAACAGGATACACCCACGAACGGTCTTCTTCCTCCTCTTCTTCGTGTTCTTGTTCTTCTGCCAGATCCTCCACCTCTGGAGCTGGCGTTGCAGTTCTGCCGCGTCCACCTCCAGCATTGCGCTCACGTCCTCCACGTCCACGTCCTGCATTCTCCGCCCGGAACACACGTTTACGCGCAGTAGCTGGAGCGACCGCAGCTGCTGCTTTGAGTGCCGCCGCCGTAGCCGCGCTGGCGGCTGCTCTTAATCCGGTGATCTCCGCTTGTGCCGCCTGAAGCTGTGCCTGTAACTGTGCTGTAAGCAGTGACCTGGTAGCTTCTGCATCTTCGTCCAGTTTTCGTTTAATTTCATCCAGTTCTCTTTTCTTCCTTTTCTGTTGCTCACGGCGGCGCTTGTATTTCTCTGTTTCAGGGGAGAGAACTTCATCGTCGGAATCCGCTGATTCGGTGGTCTCATTGGAGCGTGAGAGCCTGTCACGTTTGCCGGTTCGTGACTTTGACTTCGATTTTGAAACGGAAGCGGACTTCGACGCAGAGCGGGATTTCGCTGCAGGTGTGTCCCCACGTGACTTACTGCCTGTTTTTCGTGGTGTGTCTGGTCGCTGCTTGTCAAGAGCTTGACGAATCGCCCGCTCGTGTTTGAGTTCCAGGTCGGCACTCATTCTGTGCATCTCACTTTGGTGCAACTGATCACGGAGTTGTTGTGTGATTCCAGGCTTAAACCCGCCGCCGCCAAACTGATTCTGCTCCGGCGGCGCACCCCAGTTCGGTACTGGTTGAGCCTGATAAGGCTGGGTAGGTGGTGGTTGGAAGTGATTGGGTGGTGGAGGATATGGAGGGGGAGGCGGCTGAGTATGCTGCTGTTGATTAGGCTGTTGAGAATTCCGATTGTACTGCTGCATTGACTGGGGATAAAAAGCCCCTTGTGCGTGATTAGGTAGACTCATCGAGAAAAGAAATCGAGTAAGCACCAGTAAGGGATCGTAAGAAATAAAGAGAAACTCCCACTGTACTTAAAAACCAGCAAGTTGAGAAAGGTACCGAAAAAGGATTCACCCTTTCTGTCAATACACTGAGTCGAAGCAACTACCTCTGCACAGTAGTGTTAGAGCTCAGGGTGGTGTAGTTAAAGATTAAATTAGTGTATACAGAGGTTTACTCGTTGTATAGAACAAAGCAGTTGATGAAAGCAATATTTCTCATAAAAATAATACAGTCATAATGCAGTGTTTTTAGGCTTCCTAGAGTACTTTCACTGGCCGCCTTCAGGCACAGCTCATCAGTAGGACTGGAAACTCCGAAGCCATAATTGGCTATGTATGCACACAGGAGCAGTTGGCCTGTGTAAAGTTATGCTAGATTAGAGATCAAGTGTTCAGTGCAAGATATGCAGGCACTAAATAAAGGTGACAAAAATTGCAAGTTGTCTCACGTAGGCGTCAGAGATTTCAAGAGAAAATAACGTAAGACAGGCAGTAACCATATGACTGTGTGAATAAGGCAAAGGTGTGAGCTCAAAAAATCCATCTGTCTTACTTCCAATTCCAAAAATAACAGCTGGTCACTGTTGAGCACTGTCCATGCGTCCCACACACTATTGCTGGAGCAACAACAACTTCTACATTGCATTTTGACAATTGATACAGTATTGATCAGTTCAAATTGCATGTAACTCTCTCAGATCAGTAATCACATTGACATCTGATAGAGGTTGTTATAGACAACACACACACACACATGTGTGTGTGACACTGCTTTGATTCATTTATCAAGCTTTGTCTAATCTACTTGGAAACTAAAGATATCACTTGATACTCTTTCAGTGCACCGCCATATGCCCAAGTAGATGATAGGTTACTGACAAGTTATCACTTAAGTGACTGAGTCACTTAAAGTTGATACACCTAAATATATCATTGGGAAGTGGACCATAACTTTCCATGGGTTTCAATCAGCAAAACCCATATGTGTGTGTAATCACACATGTTGACCATCATATATCTTCACTAAAATGCCATGAAAAATATCATGTGCAAAAGTGAGATAAGTTACATGAGTTCTGTAAGTTGCACATCACACACACACCGCTATATATATACTGTAGTATATATATAAGTGGCCAGAAATGGTGAAAATGGGTAAAATCCCATTGCGGGAGATTTCAAAATTGAAATACGGACTCCATTTTTTCACGGATTATCATTTTATACCTATTAAGGTACCTGAAAAACATTATGTGCACAGTCATATCTCATGTAACACCCTAAAAATATTGTGTGTAACACCTAGGGGTGTACATAGTGGCTGTAACTAAATACGTGAAAAACTCACACGTATGATTTCAAAATGAAAATTTGGGTTTCATTTTTTTCGCTACTCCAATTATTCAGCTATTGAGAAATATGCTCAAAATAGTACAGCACTTGTAACACCCTGAAAATCACGTGTACGTTACAGGGGTGTAACATACCTCCTAAATACCACGTGATATACAGTGACATATTAAATGCAGTTTTGCTTCAGTTCCTTCAAAAAATGTTCATACTGCTTTAATTTGACATAATTTAGTGTTACTGATACCATAGTAACACCCTAATGTCACTGTAGGTGATAAGGGTCACTGTAACCCTATACACCCTAAAATGCCGCTATATAATAGCAAAACACTCTGTGTTTGGCATTTATGTCATGCTGAAATCAGCACAGTTATGACAATATATCGGGCAACAACCCAAGAACTGTAGGGCAACAACCCAAGAACTGTAGGGCAGCAACCCTAGAACTGTATGAGCTGCTTCCTTTAAGGACTGCATGCTACATAAATGAGGTATTATGGCACTTGACAACTGCCTGTGGAGTTCACACTTCCTTGAGGGGGGAAGAAGGTGGAACCATATATATATTTTACACCTCATTACATAATGTACAGACATAATATATATACAAACATAGCTATATATATATATCACACACACATATCCATTTTATATTCCGATCTGGTGATTTATGATGGATTGCTTTTGATAAAACCACTGCATCCACAAGTAACGTTGAAATCTGTACAACGTTAAACCCACCGTCACTAACAAAGTGTAAACTCGGATGGGAAACTACATCCCAATGACTATAAGTTGACTATTGCTCAGCATTTACATCCTCGAGTAAGTGCGGAATGCTGAACTATATATATAACATATAACCTGATACCATGCTTAATTGCATATCCTGGATCAGAAGATGATAGTTATATAATGTATATATATATCCCACCTGATACACTTTGGCACTATAGCCGTACATAAGAGTGGGAAGGACAGGTGCATCGCTGTAGGACTGGTTGATATAGTTCCAGTACTGAAGGCAGAATGTGGCACCCGAATAACAGCTGATAACTGTTGGGTGACCACCATGCAAAACCTTCCAAGCGTAACTCCTTTGTCCTAAGATGCAAGTGAATTGTTCATAATATGTTGACATCACATAAGGCATTCCGAGGAAACCCTTATATATTCATATGAGTTGTCATCACTACAAATGACATGAGTTTCGAATCATCGAAATGAGTATAACTCCGATGAATTCATTAGTACAGAACAGCTGCTGAGATTATTCCTCCGGCTGGATTGCAATCATTCACAATCCCTGTTCATTTCGGTGAAATATTTTGCACTGGACTGATCACCACATTTGGTATAATCTGTGATATATAAATCATCAGAAAAAGCGTTGCAATCAGCACAATGCTGTCTAAACTCAAGAAGATGAGTAATAGATTTCCTCAGATGTAATAAATTGAGGCACAATGTGACCTACGCTAAAATCGCGTATGCTCGGGCACTGTATTGTGACCTGCGCTATGATCGCGTATGCATGGACACAATACAGTATGACTCGTGCCGATGACGTGGACATATTTCATACAACCCCCAGTACAAGCGGACAAGATTGGCTGCCACAACATCACATCTGAAATCAATAAATCACTCAGAGAGAAGGTGTTGACATCAGTACAACATCATTATACATATAGTCATGAGGAGTTTAAAGAAGACACAGTCCCTCCGATATTGACAAACATGGTACACATATTACCATGCTCTCTGATCATATATTTTATATCCCACAGCATACGATGATGGTAATAGCAAACCACTTCGCCGTTGGAGGGTAGTAGTGTTGTATTTTATACAGCACATGCATGGGCACTATATGACCCACGCTGATGACGTGAATTCGGGCTGCATCCCAATAACTGCGATGCACCTTCGGTGCAATGGGCTGCATCCCGAGAACTGCTGTACAGCTTCATAGTAAGCTTCCGACGTCATCACATAGAGTTCGGACCTCTGTTGTATCTAAACGGCGCTTGACAACCGCCTAGCAATACATTTCCTTGAGGGGGGAAGATGATAAGCTAGAAATACAACTAAAAACCAAATAAATGATAAAGACAAATAATAAAACAAGTAAGTTGCATCATCGTTTTGTTTTGGTAATCGTGACTATATACAGTCAAACCATACAGGACTCCATGAAGTTGACACACATATGTATCGAACATTTCTAAGGTCATCAGCCATGACATACATATGAGCTTGATTTTGAAGACCTAGACATTTGTATACATCTTTTCTATCATGTATCCAGATTAGAATTGTATATTGATTCGGTGCAAGCACTATAGCCTCTGCCACCGATGATCACTGAAAAAAGGCAACCATTCTTGATATTTCATACATATCATCTGATTGGATCATTAAAGGTGTCAAGATTACTCAATGCAATATGCAGGCTACGGCCTGAGTACAACACCTAGATAGGTCAAAGCCACTGAGCTGACCAATGCAGCATTAATGCTAGCTGCCTTTGAAGGCTTCATAATAAGGCTATTGCCCTTACGTGTCTTGAAATGTATCCGTGTATAAGCATCTCTTTGAAATAGTCATGCCTGCTGAATAAGCCATACCGGTCATCTTGTCTTCATTGATCATTACAGATTTCAAGGTATGGTTTGCTGGAGGTCAACATTAGCATATAAATTTTCAAATATTTTTATTTGATAAATAGATTGGCTGAACCTGTCTAAACATATCATGCACTTCGGGGAGTCAAGTGGTTAAGGCATGAAGAAGTCATGGTCGATACCGTTCCGCGATCCCCCATACTTAACCATACTTAAGCACCAACTAAAAACACATATATCTCGAGATCTAGATCTGCAAATTTTTATGCTAATGTTGACCTCCAGCAAACCATACCTTGATTTGATCATTCCGCCATTGCACGAAGCCCATTCAGTGAGATCATTATATCACGAGGCATTTCAGTGGTGCACATCAAAAAAATACAGTGCAACAGAGATCATCAGCTCTTAATCAGACCTTTTAAGGTTGAGTTGTTGTCAGATGTATTGATTTATCGGACACCACATCTCAAAAGTCTATCCATCATAAAAGACAGAGTCCGTGCACTCATGGCTATTCAGCCTCCAACATAGCTAATATAGCTATCCAGCCTATGACCCAACCGTTGGTAAGCAGCCTATACGCCGTATGGCTAAAGATGGCAAGTAATCGCTTCGGTCATTCTTAAACATAGTCGGCCAATTCAGGATATTTATCCCGAAATTCTCCAAGATTGTCGAGCCACTCATGTTTTCCATGTGGCATATGAAAACAGCCAACATACCGCCCTATAACAGGAGTCATCTCCTTCAGCAAGGGGAAGTGGGTTATGCTGTAAAATTGACCAGTCTGATCATTATAAAAGTGACAGATTTGAGAAAATCGATTGAAACTTGTATTGAAATGACTATTCCTTAAGATAAGGTATTGTACCTAAGGGAATAAAGGTTTCATCGTCTGAAATAGGAAAGGAGTTTTTCATTGACTCTAGTTCCTGAATCCAGAATCACATAGAAAATATATTCTATCCTGTGAATATAGAAAGTACATTAGATTCAAATTCTGAGCATACAAGAGGACTTGAATGCACTCGGGTTTGTACTGAGTTGCAATTGTCCAAAGTTTTATTCTGACATCACTACTTATTTGTGGAATAGCATACAATGGTATAAACCATCCACATATAGATTGACATCATACTTGTGGTTTCATATCATTTTGGCACATAAGACACGCATGCTTCATTGAGGAATTATGACTCTTTGAAAGCTCATTCTGGAATGTTTAGAAATTTGTCGCCTCGTCCATTAGGCCACGAAGTCTTGGGAAAAGCCATGGCGGGACTCGAACCCGCAATCTGCAGATGGTTTCCAAGCGCAGTTCATTCTCATTCTGGAAAGTTACAGAAACTTTAAATTAGTGGCAAATAGTCATCAACAAGTCACAATTCTGTCGGCATTGAAATGACACATTCATCATTCATACTTCTTTACCATGACAAGTCTCTGAATAGTGTATGCCCAAAAATAAAATGGGCACCATTGAGATAAGTGATCATGTACTGAAGAAGATTCACATATCACTAGGCGATGCCATGTTCTAATACTGACATATAATATCATCACAATGAAATGACATGCCAGCCATCTATCAAGTACGGAAATACAGCTCGTAGTAAGTTGTTGTCATTACAGACACTTCTTGATTGACTCTCCATTAGCTTCGATACCAAAGTTAACTTCGGTACCATCACTGATTTCGTTGTTCATTATGACAATCATTATCCAGAAACATTGTCTAAGTTGGGTACACTATTGTGACCCTGAACTAACAATATATGTGGGCTGCAACCCAAAAACTGCATATTGAATCATAGTGAATTGACATTGGCATTTGACAACATCTGGCATTCGCCACATTCAAAAGCGTCAGGCATGTTGCCGGTATGACGTAGAGAAAATCGGTGTTCATATTGACATTGTTACCTCGAAAGCACTTGATTCGATGAGTAATCTCAGTCTGATTTTCTATCAAACCATTTTTCACATAACATAATAATTGAATGGCATTCTCCATCACCATCTGATTGGTTTGATGCACCTCTTTTTAAAGGGGGAGGAAGGAGTATAGATTCATTCATTCTTCATAACAGCTGCCACAAATTGATTTACATCATTTTGATTTTACATCATTGTGATTTTGCTTGGAAGATTAAAAATCTTATGAAAAGTTCCAGCATCTGTGTATAGCAGTCATAAAGTTGATGACACGGTACATCATGCCGATTGAAGCATCAAATGAAGTCTTTATTTGACTTACTGACACATGAAGTTCATTATGAAGAAATCATAGATGCATATTTCTCCGGCTCTATCATATTAAATGAAGGGCACTGACATAGGAGAACGATGGTTTTTTAAATGTGAATAAGCTATATTGTAAGCTTACGACCATTACTTTGACGTCAACAGCCTGAGATGCTGATTGTTGAATTTCAAGAGTTGAAGGATTCGTTGAATCAGCCTTGGTAACATGTGTTTTGATTGATGAATTGTTGATCCATGGTTTTCCCCCAAATCTAAGAGAAGCTGGCGCACAAGTTGTTGCCAGTGTCTGAAGGGAAACATCAAAGCCAAAGGATTGCCATTTGTGCCATTCAGGCATCGAATTCCATAACAGCAAAGCTGAGTGAGTGAGATCCGCCACTCTAGCTATTTGCCCGTCATTCCTTCAGGTTCATGACAAGAGACAATTCATCAAAGTCATACACCAATGCATAAATTACATGTATGGTTGCACAGTTTGTATCCGAATGCAACCCCATCGAGGTTAAGCATCTAGACAGCAACTCTGGCCAACAAAAGCCTTCCTGTCTTCGGATATCTTGAGCATTCTCATTTCCAGCTCCATTATGGTCAAGGAAGCATCATGCCTGTGCCTCGCCGAGACGCTGCTCCTCAAAGCCGCACACTTGAGGCGAGCCTTACGAGACAATGACCTTTGGCCTGTGGGGCGTCAACCCCTTATCAAATCCTGAACACTTGTTAACACCTGGATAAATTTATCATGATGCAACTTAAGTGGGATTATAAGGTTCCACATAATCATATTGTCTACGTATGCTGAAGGCATAACTGCCGCATATGGTCACGATAGGTCGCAGCTTCTATAACATTGTGGCTTCTGAGTCAAAAGCTGATAGCCGATGACTTTTGCCAATAATTGCCGACCGAATAATAATCAGGGCTGCATCCCAAGAACTGCAGGGCTGCAGAGCTGCATCCCAAGAACTGCAGGGCTGCATCCTAAAAACTGCAGGGCTACATCCCGAGAACTGCAGGGTTACATCCCTAACATTTTTACCCTGCATCAAATTGATATGACAGGAGCGGGAATTGATCCTTCCTTGCTGAGGTGTAGTGAGCCTTGTACAAATCATACCCTTACACAGATACGCATATGCGGGTACCAATATCTGTGAAAAACTGCTATGCTACCTTTGCCAGACCGTGGTTTGTCATTCGGATCTTATGGCCAATAATCCGCGCTACCGGATACTGAGGTGGACGGAGTTGTGATCCTGAGTTATGCTTGACACACATAACTAAAACGAATTTCACATTAGTACGTTGTCGAATCCAATCTATGAAATGTTCGTCAAAGCGCGCGTACCGGACCAAATATTGAGGAGTTGAGCAGACCGGGTGCAGGATTATAAATCCAATCTCGTTAAGCAGGGCCACTCCGTTTGCATTAAAACAAGCCCCAAAAATCGGGCTCCCCATGCCGCCTGTGAACCTCCATAGTAGCTTCAGGAGGGGAGGAAGGGTTGGGTGCACTATATAAGGCCGAGAATCGTTCGTTAAATCGTCGATCACAAAGGCGTCGACGGCAAGCGCAAATATCTATCCGCAACGTAAACCTCGGAAGATACCTTGAAACGTCACTCTGAAATACGATACGCAATTCATGGGGGCTACATCCTAAGAACTGTAAGGCTAAATGCCTACCGTAAGGTGAGGGTTTAAAGTGGACTCAATTCCCCCCAATATCCTAGAACACCTTGAGGGACGCCTCATCTGTGTAAGAAGACTGGTACCAGCACAACAACAAAGACATCAAAGACATATACAAAGGTATGCACCCTTTATTGTGAAGTCACAACTCTTTTAAGAGGGGAGATCTGTCAGGGTTATGACCGATGACATATGTGTCATACATGTCATACGTGTCATACGTGTCATACATGTCATACCATGTCATGCCATGTCATGTCATGTCATGTCATGTCATGTCATGTCATGTCATGTCATGTCATGTCATGTCATGTCATGTCATGTCATGTCATGTCGTGTCGTGTCGTGTCGTGTCGTGTCGTGTCATGTCATATATTATAATGACATACAGTCGTCAGTACGGTCGACTATGACATGTACAGTCATATCATTTGTCATTCACTCACCTTGAGTGACACCTGTCATCGAAAGGCCAGGTACTGGCATTGAGATGGCAAAGCAAGATTAGTCTTGAAGAACCGAAGTGTTCTGAGAAGACTCATCTTCGCTTCAAGCATGAATTGAACAAGCATGCGGGTATCACATGGCTTATTCGATCAGCCGATACTGATTGTTCACCCAATGCCTCGGGTTCACAACCCAATTGTGGTAGCACCTGAGAGGTGCGGGGCATTGGCGTAAATGAGGTAGCATTGAGCTACAGCAGCACTTCTGGAGAAGCGTCTGCACTCATACCCACACATACGCTGCGCGAGCTGTTAACGTTCAATAATAGCCGCGCCATATATCATATTTCATATCGCTTACATAGCGATCCCTAAGACCTGCTATTATTGACAGTATACATATGCGACGTGTACGTTCGTGCGCACACCTCGTCGCTGCTGTCGTTAGCAAATAATCACTGCTGCAATGTTGTTTGAATGCGAATATATAGTCGCGCTGATGATGATATGTGCAAACGTCGCTCGTCGCTGGCGATATATGTCGCTGGCGATATGCTGTGCAAACGTTGTAGCGTTATTATATAACTCTGCTGATATCGGCGATATTTGCGAACTTCGTCGCGCTGTATACAATATTTCGTGACTAATCTGCTACACACACTTGTTCTCGTTGTCGCCTGAGCGAAGGATACCACTGTCACGGTCCTTGTATGGACAAGATATATGGCCGGGCTGTTATTGAACTGTAACAACTGCGCGCAAGAGTTTGGTGGATATGAGTGCAGCAGTCTGGTGACCAGAAGTGCTTGCTTGAACCCAATGCTCCTCATATACTCTAATGCTCTCACACGTCGCACGTGCTACCACCATCGGGTTGTGAACCCGAGAGCACTAGGTGAACTTCCCGCATCGGCTAGACGAATAGCCATTGATGCTCGCATGTTGTTCTGTTCATGCTAGAAGCGAAGATCGTCTTGTCAGAACAAGTCAGTTCGTTCTTTTAAAGATGTATCTTGCTTCGCCATCTCGATGCCATATACTTGGCCTCTCGATGACAGATATTACTCGCCTTAGGTGGATGACAAACATTCTGATTGTACATGTCATAGTCGACCGTACTGACAATACTTGACGACTGTATGTCATTATGACATATGACATGACATGACATGACATGACAGGTATGGCATGTATGACATGTATGACACATATGTCATCGGTCATATCCCTGACACCACGTAACCATGTATTCCAAAACGAACACTGATTTGTGTCACGCTTTTTGGTGTGACGCTTTTTGGTGTCCCGCTTTTCGACTGTCACGCTCTTCGCGCTCACGCTAACTTTTTTTAGAGACTTCGTTTCGTTGAAACCAGGTAGAGCTCTATTCCAAAAGAAAACGAACACTGATTTGTGTCACGCTTTTTGGTGTGACGCTTTTTGGTTTCCGTGTCCCGCTTTTCGACTGTCGCGCTTTTCGCGCTCACGCATGCATATGGAATCGATGTTGTAGATTGTGATCAATATTATTTAATTCCTGAGATCCCTGTGACACCCTTCCTTAAGGGTAGGGTGCACAGTTTTCGAGAATTGAATAATACTGATTACAATTTTCATATTTAAAATAATTAAAATTCTATTGTGAACATGCCATCTTTATAAATTTATAGCGTCGAAAATCGCAACATGACCCCCTATTTTTATTGGCTAGGATCCAAGAATGGTGTGATTGCCTGATATAAAAAAAGTTAACGCGTAGATTTATTATATATATATATAAATTATTTATCAGTTGTATATACTATATCTGCATTGAAACTTGATTTAATAAAAATTCTAGAAAAACGCGTTAAGGGTAGGGTGCCCCCTTTTAATTCAATTAAATGGCATTTAATCTAAAAAAACATCATTAATTGAGTATTTCGAATTTTCACGATCTTTTTCGCGGAAGTTGTTCCTTAAGGGGTATATTTTCGGATAAAAATTATAAATTACATGTAATACCCCTAATTAGGGTTTATTTTTATCGATACATTAGTTCATAAAGTGCAGATAATAGTGGGCCCGCTGCCCCGCATATGCACTCCTAGCTCTCAAAAACGCATCATGACCCCCATTTTTTATGTGCTTAGGTCCAATATACATGTTTTATGAGTCCGAAAAAAAATTGAGAGGAAAAGTTACCATGTGGATCCTCCATTAGATAGCCATTTCTGCCTGGGGGTACCAGATTTTGACTTTTGAAATTTAAAATTTTGATTTCTCTAAAATGGGATGGTAACTTTCCTTGTAATTGAAATATAGTGATCCTTACTCATATATCTAAAGGTCCGCCACATAAAAAATGGGGGTCATGATGCGTTTTTGAGAGCTAGAGGTGCTCATATCAACAAAAAAAAAGTCAGAAAACTGCAATTTTTTGCTATATCATTTCCTAAATCGATATACCGGCCATCCATACTACTATCTACTCAGATCCATCAACAAGCATCTGCCCTCGGCTATCGTGCTCAAAGCCCACTTGCCTCGCGTACCCATACCGTGGGTCCAAAGGGTCATTTCGTCCACTCTTCACGTCCCGCACCAGCCTGCGTTTCTTCTTCCCCTCGTGTGTGACCCGTGCCGCGGCGGCCATGTCCTTCTTGCGTTGAGCTCGCTCGTCCAAAACGTACATGCTCTCGGGGGGGTCGATCCCTAGACGCTCACAAAGGCCGCGGCGGTACCCCACACCCTCGTTCTTCATCAGGATGGCGTGGCAATGAGCCCAAAAGTAGATCCCAGATTGGCCGTTCTGTTGAGCTTTGCCGCCAGGAAGAGTGCCTCGGACCACCATGGAGTTGTAGGACTCGTTGGAGTTCGTGTCGGTATGATGCAGCTGCTTGAGCAACACCTCCTTCTTCGCCAACCTCTTCTCGAAGACCTCCTTGACCTTCGTGTGGTAGTTTGCAGGCTTGTCCGGATCAAGGAAGGTCCCATGCGGCAAGTGGGGCTTGTAGTCGGGCTCGTTCGCATCCACCTTGCACCATGAGTGCCATGTGCCATCGGTCAACGGCACACGATACTTCCCGCAGTTCTCGTGCTTCCCGAAGGCGTGGTCCACCACGTTCATGACCGCCCCCTGAAGCCACTCTACCTTCTCAAAGTCAGGGAAGGCCCACTTCAGATCGTCCTTGGCGGCCACGGACTTGATCACGTAGCGGTAGAGGCGGTTCAGGTAATCGATGACCGACTTGGAGAGGGTGTTGCCTTTCCACTTCTCCCTGACCGTCAACTCCTCCAATAACTTGTACTGTATCTTTTGCATGTGGTTCGGGTCAGAGAGCTTGTCCACAGGTCGAAGCCAGGCGGGCATGAGCTTGGGGTCATTCAAGGCCGCGATCATGTTGCTGTCTTCATCGGCTGTGAAATAGCGGATGCGGGCGGTGATGGCCTTGAGGATGTCCCGCTTCAAACGATGCTTTCCCAAGCCGAGGGCGGTGGACAAAGCTCCTTTCGGCTCCATAGCTATCGAGGAGCCTCGCCAAAGAGGATCATTGTCGGCCATGATGCCACGGCAACCACGGAAGCAATCATGCTCAGGGTACACAGGCTGCTTGTCCTCCTTCTTGGCGACCTTCTCGGCAACCTCGCACACGGTGCACATCTTGGAGAATATGCTCGCGGACACAATCTTCTTGTTCATGGCGCCCATGAGGATGAACCCGCCACAAAACGAGGCATATGCATGTCCAGAGCCTCGAGTAGGCCAAGCACAGTCACCAGTGGCGCCCAAGTTGACGTACGTCTCACCATTCTCGATCACGGTGGTGCCCTCAACCTCCATGGTGACAACAATCTCGTCCTCGTAGGCTCTCTCACAAGATTCCTTGGCCATAATCTCAACCGCTGCCCCCACTTGCTTCTGAAGGTTGCCGTGGTTAGTCTTATGCAAGGTGCAGTCGATAGTTAACCCTGAATACGTGGATATGGACCAGCACGAGGACATCGAGACGATGGAGGCCTTCCGCAGCTTCGTCTCCAAGACCTTTCATCCTCCTCTTCCCCCAGCTCACGATGCATCTGCTGAGGTGAAAGCGGCATATGAGGCAGAGTATGAAAGCCTGAAGGTGAGATGTGCCAACGCGGAGGTCCAACTGTTGCAGTACAAAAACAAGGAAGGTGTGTTCGCACGAGAGATCACGTGGACGAATGCCAAACGGGTGTCTGCTGCCGACTTTTGGGCTTTGTATGGCATCGAGGTCCCCGACCTGCAGGTTGTGGCCATGCGAGCATGTGCTCAAAGCTGTGCGGCCACGGCATCCGAGAGAGGGCACAAGGTAATGAACGCTATTGAGTGCAAAAAGCAGAACAGGTTGTCATGGGAAACGGTTGACACACTCATTTACGTGAAGCACAATCACGCTCAACTGCGCAAGCGACGTCGCATGGACGGTGGTCTGGCGGTGATCCCGTGGGCTGAGGGGCTCGAGGAGCCAGAGACCGATTGGGTTGATGCCTGGCAAGAGGAGGAGGAGGCAAGTGCGGAGGAATCCCGAGAGCCTGGGATCACCCGCAGCACACGTCGTGCTGAACACATGCAAGGTAGTAGTGTCCGCCGCGTGGAGCCCGCCACACTTGACACCTTGCAAGTGACTACCGCATCTGGCAGGCAGATCAGGCGCCCTGAGGTGTTCACTTGCTAGACCTTCACTGTATGGCTGCAGTACAGCCACCTGCTGATCATGTAATAGCAGAACGGCGGATATGTATTTGACTATTTGTAATAGCAGAACTGAGAAAGTGAGAATATGTAATAGCATATGCAATAGCAGAGCAGAAGCTAGACCTTCACTGCATGGCTGCAATACAGCCACCTGCTGATCATGTAATAGCAGAACGGCGGATATGTGTTTTACTATTTGTAATAGCAGAACCGAGAAAGTGAGAATATGTAATAGCATATGTAATAGCAGAGCAGATAGATCTGCAGAACAGTCACGTGCAGAACAGCCGATAGTAGTAATATGTTTTGGTTTGAGATGTTCACCTGCTAGACTTCACTGAACACTGATCGCTGTAGAACATTGTAGAATATTCATTGCACGACTTCATTGCACGACACCACGACTAGACTTCGAATAAGATAATAACTTAACCGACCTTCTCGTCACGAAACCCTAAATAAATAATGAAACACAAGGTCACATTGTTGCCTCACGGGGAGGGGGAAGGATCCTCCACAAGTCTCTTGTGCTAATACGCAATACGCGTAAAAGTTCGAGACCCCAAAATACGTAAATTACGCGTAAATGTTGGCAGAAAATCTGCGTATCTGCCAACATAGCAATTGTGTGACATGATTTATATATATAATAAAGATAATATAATTTATAATGTTTTTTCATTACCGCAAGAGCAAATATTTTTTATATATATTTAATGCCGACACGGTAACGGATTACATAACTGTTTTGGATCGTTTGGAAATCATACCTATTGGTTGTGTTTGAATTTGATAGTTTGCCGTTGCATCGAATAAATCATATGCATACTCTACATCTTTGATAATATTTTCCATCAATTGTTGAGAAGTAGTATATTTACTCGTTTTGAATTTATCTTTGTTTTTCAATTGACCTTCATTACTGTATTCATAATATCTTACACCATTCTTCGTATATATTTTACCATCTTTTCCCTTATAAGTTTTTCCCATTTCTGCTTTATTATCAGCTGAAGTAATTCTTTCAAATTGAGCCTGTTTTTGTAAATCTTTACCAGTTAGATATTTTACGGTTTGATTTAATTCATATGGTGCCTTATCTGCTGTATATTCATATTCAGGATCGAGATTTAAGTTCAATAATATAAAAGGATTCAAGTCTTCACTTATTTGATTCTTATATTCTTTTGAATCAACTTTATCAGTAGCCATATTGTAAGCATCGTCAACTGTTAATGCGAATAAGCCCGCTTCTAAAATATTACCCGCGATTCGAGCCAAACCGATACTTGTTCGACCTCGACCTGCTCTCAATGTTTCATCACGACCTTCCGTATAAAACTGTTTATAATCATGCAAAGCCGAAGCATTGCTTTCGGTACCGACTTTTGGATTGATTTCTTTGATGATATAATCATCGGTATTCTTATTGTAAAATAATTTAGACATCATCGAAACTACATCGCCTTTTAATCTATATACCGTATTTTTTCTGGGAACTTTTAATGATTTTAATTTTTTGAGAAAAGGATTGATAGCTGGTTGAAACATATGAGTTTCGACAAGTCTTTTTTCTTCAGATAATGATTCGCTTATATGATTAACAAGCGACCCACACAAACTATGTCCCGCTAATTTGATGTTTGCCTCTGGATATTTCTTCAATAAATTTTCAACCAATTTAACACCATCTTTATATCTTTTCGTTAAACGATTAAAACCGAAAAAAGTTCTTAAATTTACATTAAACCAGTCATCTAATCCACCGATAAATCGTTCAGGATCGTTTTTGATAATATCAATATCTGCCAATCCTTCAAATTCGCTACCTTTCATACCTACCAGAAAGTCATTACCTTTTTTTAAAACCAAATTATTTCTATCACTAAATTCATCGATTAATTGATAATCTTTAAATTCATCGATAGCATTCATAAATCGTTCTTCGCCTGAAATTGAAGATGGATTACTAATATCTTTTAATTGTTTTCGATAACTATGGGCATACGTCGCTTCAATCAATTTAGCCATCTTTGCAACAATAGGATCATCTTTAATCAATTTATCTTCATCGATAATTTTACGTATATATCTATTATCAACTATCAAATCTTCCAAGTAATTTTTAGCTTCTCGTACAATAGATTGTTTTGCAGGTGGTAATTGATTTAAATCTAAACTTGATTTGATAACTTCAAATTTCTTTTTATGAAGGTCTTTGACATTATCAAAAGGAGATTTTGAATGTGTTATAGACTTTTTTTTGAATCATCAGTAATCATGTCATCAATATCTTTTAGAACCTTTTTAGTTCGTTTGAAATTAAATGATTGTTTAGTTTTTTGATATTCTTCCAATTTATTTTCAATATAACACGCTGGATTATCAGGATTTACCGCACAATTCGTAGACATCATATACTATAAAAATATATTTAAAAGCCACCACCAAGTCCCATAATATCCATTGTTTGGGCTAAGCGTGTATCACTTACTCGAGAAGCTTCTTGTCTTACGGGCATTTCATATGCTCGTTGCCGAGATGATGAAGGTCCATATTCTGCAAACGGTAACCTTGGTTCTGGAAATTCTTGTGAAGATGATGAAGGTCCAGCTTGAGTTTCGGCTTCAATATCACTTTTACGACGGGTTGGTAATTTAAACGGCGTAGGTAGTTGCTCTTTATCTAACGTCGCTGCGACGATCGTGGATAATATTGGCTCTTCTTCGATCTCTTCTTGAAGTATTGGCATTCTTCTAACACCGGTATGAGGATAGTTTACCGTTCTTGATGAAGTCCCCAGGGTTGAATCGAATCCATACATATGTTCGTCAACTTGAGTTCTATAATCATCTCCATATCGTTTTTGTAATATTTCATCAATCTCAGCTTCACTAAAAAACATTTCAATACCACTTGGTGCTTTGATGAGTTGAACTCGACCATCACTACTCGTTTCCGCCATAACCTTATCTTTTCAAAATTCAACCAAACGATTTTTTTGAACATTGGCAAATGCTCTTGAACCATATATTGTCATGGATACCTGTTTATAATGATGTAATAAACCTTCATTCTTTATGAATGACCGTAATTTAGCTGCGGATAATGTTTCTAATACTTTTATATTTTCAGTTAATAAACCTTCGTGTAATTTATTATATAAATAAACTCTTTCTACAGGATCGAAATCTTTTTTAAATAACAATGAATTTGTAGTATGAGCTAATTCTCGTTGTGGATGATGCATGTTTCTCGTAATACCACCCTCTCTCAATTCAAAGTTATTGTCTATTAAACTTTCGTTTTTTACAAAAGAGAACTGAGATTCAGGTGTAGGTGTCATTATCATATCCTTATTTTTCAACTGTTGTTCCATTCGATATTTCAATGAAACTGTTGACACACCTAAAAACTTTGCTTCCATCTCAATGCATTTATCTTTGTTAACTTCACTCGAAAGTATTTGTCTCATTTTTATATAGTATACACTAATATATTAAATTAAAGGGATAAGTTTACATCGGGGGCCGACATTTCATTTAAATCCACATCGGGCGCACATCTCATTTAATCCACATCGGGTGCATAATTCATTTTAATCCACATCGGGGGCGCATTAATTTCATTTTAACTACATCGGGGCGTATTACTTTAACACATCGGGCGACACTTCATTTTAATTCACATCGGGGGTAGACATGTCATTTTTAATCTACATCGGGGGCTGACATGTCATTTTAATCTACATCGGGGGGCGACATCTCATTTTAGTCCACATCGGGTGTAGACATCTCATTTTAATCCACATCGGGGTATGCATTACATTCAACGTAAGGATATAATGTAAACGAAACATAACTATGCAAATCCAACCGGTAGATATGTAAATCATATTGCGATGAAAATATCTACCGGTTGGATTTGCGAAATAATGTTTTTTGGAGCGTCCAACAGTGAAAAAATGTTTTTTTTTCGCCAAACAAGACAGCCTTTCATCGTTTGCGGCACCAAAAAAACATTGTTTCGCAAATCCAACCGGTAGATATGCTCATCGTAATACGAGTTACATATCTACCGGTTGGATTTGCGTAGTTATGTTTCATTTACATTATATCGTTGCGCGTGTCTTCTGTCTACGCATGCTATGAAATGTCAACCCCCGATGTGGATTAAAATGAGATGTCCGCCCTGATGTGAAACGTTTAGGCTTGTCGCCCCGATGTGGATTAAAATCAAATGTCGGCCCCCGATGTGGATTAAAATCAAATGTCCGCCCCCGATGTGGATTAAAATCAAATGTCTACCCCGATGTGGATTAAAACGAAGTGTCCGCCTGATGTGGATTAAAATGAGATGTCGGCCCCCGATGTGGATTTAAATGAAATGTCGACCCCCGATGTAAACTTATCCCTAAATTAAAATATGAGTTGTAAATACTCAACTAACGGTGACTATTAAAAAAAGTATTAAACCTGATAAAAAAACTAATGGCAACTTTTGATAATAAAAAGACAATACACTTTGGTGCTGCTGGTATGGATGATTATACCATTTCAAAAGATAAACAACAAAAAATGAGATATTTAACAAGACATAAGAAGAATGAAAATTGGACGGTATGTGATACCGCTGGTAGTCTATCACGTTGGATACTTTGGAATAAAGAGACCAGACAGGATTCGATAAATGATTATAAAAAAAGATTTGGATTAAAATAATTGTTTTATAATATATAACTAAATGATTAATAGCTGTGATCTACAAACTTGGGGAAATATTATCGTTATGGTCATTGCCACCGTCTTTGCGGGGATAAGAATGAGTCGGTGTAAAAACATTGATACAATATGTTGTAAATGTGAAAGAGAATTAGTTGAGAATGAAAGTAATAGTAATAATATATCAATTAATACTATATAATAATTCATGTCGTCACCAATACCAGATAATGTAATTAATAAACAACTATATAGAAAAGCTAAACAGAAAGCCAATGATAAATATGGTGATAAAACCTCAGCTTACAAAAGTATGTACATTGTTAAAATTTGTAAAGATATGGGCGGAACTTATTCAGGAGATAAAAAAGTCGCAGGAACTAAGAGATGGGATAAGGAACAATGGGTAAATGTAAATGAATATCTAAAAGGCACGATTGTTAAATGCGGCGAGACTCAAAAGAACAAACACGCTTGTAGACCTACTAAGAAAATGGATTCAAAAACACCGATCACGATTCAAAAAGTCATTGAAAAACACGGAAAGACTGCGGTCATTGAAGCTGTAAAAGAAAAATCGAAAAATGCCGCTGCTAAAAGATTGAATTGGAACACTTTGAAGATTACCTGAGTTGTCAATATTAATTTAATTCATGGATAACCGTATCGGGATTAAATTATATATATATTATTTTGCTCCCGAGGTAATTGGACGTCGTATTGGTTTTGGTCATAGTATCATAAAATTTTCCAATTTAATACGAAATCATTGTCGAAATCGTCAAATTTAATATTTCCAATGTATTGATCGTTTCAATATTTTTTATACTTTACGCCGTCTTCTTCCCAATATTCTACAAATGGTTCTTCTTTCCAAAATTCATGCACTCTATTATTGTAATCAATGAAGTCTGTATTTATTTGATATTCGGTAAATCTCTTTTTATCTTTCATAATTCTTTTTCCTAAAACAATGTCATTTCCAAATAGATCTTTATATATATTCACCAATACTTTTTGACATTCATATGCATCATTGAAATCAATCAATTTGTTGTTTTTTATCATATTGAATATTATCTTGTATGTTTTATTGTACTCTTTGTTTTCTTCGTCTGTAAATCTAATTCCTTTATTAATCATCAAACAAAAGTCTTTTTTGATTTGTAATTTCTTTTCAAATTTATCCAAAAAGATTAATCTGTTTTTCTTTGATTTAAACTTATTGATAGAAAACTCGCCACTATCATCGAGTTTCAAATATAACTGTACTGGTGTTTTATTGAGATAATCAACAAATTTTAAATGTTTTTCAAGTTTTCCATATTCTAAAAACATATCATGGTATTATGTTAAGTGTCTATCAGGTATTCCAAGTATATAATTCATTTTGATGTATTTGTTCTTTTTACTAACAAGTTCTACAATGTTTTCGATCTTTTCTTCAATAACTTCTTCATTGATATCAGTAGTATTGTTATCATCTTCTTCAATGTTCAATACATTAACGTGTGTTTCTATGAAACCTCTTTGATTCAATAATAGTTTGAAATGAGCAAACTTGTTCGTATTATATGCTAATTCATCATATTTGATTCTTGTACATAGATCAATATATTGATTTGCTAATTGTGTACTTTCAAGATTCGTAAATGTCAATGTTGAATACTGGTTAGTGGTGATCAAATCGGCTTTTATAGTATTGAATGTTGATACTTCATTATTACATGTTTTTTTTAGTAAATACATAATACAAATGAGTAATATTTCTACATCTTGCTATTTGTTGTAACATCGCTTTTGGATTTATTGTATGTGCTTTGTAATAACTAAATACTGGTCGATCCATGATAGAATCAATACCGTATATTACCTTTGGACTGTATATGATACAATCGTGTAAATCAAAATTGATATAATTATCTTCCTCCGCTGTTATTAATTTGATATTCTTGTAAAAATTACTCAATTTTTTGTAGAATGCCTCAATTTCGCGAGCACTATCTGTAGATATCAACCATTTTTCATATTGTTTTACATGATGTATCAATGATTTCCTTGATTTCAATTCTGTACATTTCACTCCATTGTTTGATTTTTTAGTATTATCGATGAATAAATATTCTAATTCACATATATCCAAATACATTAAACAAGTATCCGTTATATATGCATCAATACAAATAACGTTTTTACATCTTTTGATAATGTTTTTCAATGTTGTAAATGTATCTCTTCTTGATTTGATAGTTGGACTTGTAATCAAATGATTAATCAAACTATTATATTCATCCATGATCAATACGTAATCCTTGAAATCTATATGTTCGGTTCTATCAACTAAACTCTCAATGGTAATAATCAATGATTCACCTTCGTGAATATAACCACTATTCTCATAATATTGAACATTGATACCGTGCTTTCCCATTGTGTTATATAACTCTTGTGCTAATGATACACGACTTGTAGGTATGATGAATGTTTGTTTTTCATCTTTCAAATATTCTTTAATCAATGTGGTTTTACCAGTTCCCGTATCGCTTTTGATAACAATCCCTTTCTGTTTCATGTCTTGAATTATAACTTTATTATCGATGTATTGAGTATCGATGGTTTTATCCGCATACCTCTTGTTTTTCAAGACGCGTTTCAATTTATAATATCCTAATATCAATTCATCATATTGATCGTCTTTATCTTGTTTCGTTTCTCTTATCAACCATTCAATTGGATCGTATTCATTGAATGTAATAGTATCCCATATTTTTTGATTTTCAATTTCATTAAAACCTGGTCGTTGTTTACAGAAAGCCTTCCATTTGATCTCTTGATCCATCAATTTCATTGCAGCTGTGAAATTCTTAAATCTCATCCATGATTCTTGTGTTTTCGTACTATCAAAGAAAGTCATTGGTAATTTATCAAGTATCGTATTGATATGTTTATCGATATCAAACAATGGATACTTTTTCATATGATTGAAAATTTCATAATCGAATTTATTGATTGATGTCTTATTTTTATATTGAATGTTCTTTCTTTTCGATAAATTGTTTTGATCAAATCCAATCTCGAATAAGTATTCAATAAGTTCTACAAGTATTGGTTTAGGTGTTGTATCATTACATATCGTATATTTTCGATCGTTGATAGTTGAATTTGGGAACATTCCATATCCACCGTTTGAACGTGTATCGATTGCTAAATCATGGTTCGACCCTTGTTTAATTCTTTTATCGTATTGAAAATACAAATGAATACCTACACCCGATTGTGATCGTACTGTAAGAGTATTAAACTTATTGATAAGGGCTGTAGATACAAGCGCCGTGATTATATTATCAATAATTCAATATACAAAGAAACACTGCAAAGTTGGACAGCAATGCGAGTGTACGGATGAGCGGATTTGTGAGTGCAGATTCTGTGAGAAGAGCTGCTGAAGCACAACGCTTCCTCACTTAAGTACCTACGTCTCCCATCATCTTTGTGCCAGGGAACACTAGCCATGCCAAACTATTCGATTGGCATATTGTATTTACGCGTACTGGAGCAGTGAAATGGCAATGGGCTCGGAAGGGGACTCCCGAGCCATTGACTTCGTACTATGGGGAGCGAAAGCCTGGACTGGATTATAGCTGGCAGCATATTATCGTCCACCCTTCGGGTGCTCTACGCCGCTGGGAGCGTAATAGGGGCGGCGGCTGGTTTCTGGAAGACGCCACTCAGTTGAAGGCGCCGGTAGCGCCATTCTCATTACCGATCAGCAGCATGGGGCGCGGGAATCCGACGATTGTGATTGACGATGACGAATATCGTGGAATTCCCTACACGGGGCGTAAGCCTGTACACTCAGAGCCTACAGACAGTGACGATTCGGGTACAGGCGCTGTGTCCTGGAGTAAAGAGAAGTTACCGGATTCTGATGACAATGATGACGCGGGTGTCACTAACAGTAAGGAGAAGCTACCAGGTTCGGATGACAACGATGACGCGGGTGTCACATATGACATGGACACTGCCAGTCCGAAATGGGAGCCAGCCTCGCCCGAATATGATGACACTGAGGATGACGTCAGCGAGTTCGATGACTTGGTAGCTGACGATGCTGAAGAACAAGCTGAAGCTCGAAGGTTGAAGAGACTGGGACTGCAATTGATCATGGATGAGAAGGGTGAACTTATCTGGGTGCCAAAGGGCACATCCCCGACCTCACCTGTTCAGCCAGAGGATCCGCCTATCACCGAGCAGGAGTCTGAGGCCATATCTGAGGATGCCCCAGCCTCTGTGGTGGAGACTGTTCATGCACCACCAAAGAAACCTTATGGGTCAGATACTGGATTGACTTCAATGGGTGAGAATAAGGCTGGGGTGTCTGAAGAGACGAAGAGGCAACCTAGGAAATATCCGAGATATTGGACACATGAGTATATAACTCAATTGAAATGCTCCATAAGCAGTGACAGTGATGAAGAAGAAGTGCTTGACGTGGCTCCTCGTAGGAAGAAAGCAAAGATCAGCAAGGGACAATGAAATCAACTGTCTTGATTAGGATTGTCCAAATGCAGATTCTCTCATTAGGATTTGTATAGGTGGCAGATGATGATATGCCAGCCGACATGGGACAGATCGATTAGAGATATGAACTGCGCGACTTGAAAGTATAAGACTTGAATATTGCCCATTTGGAGGCTGTTCTAACTTGAAGTAACTATTGGAGGAGCTGTTGCTCAACCTGTTAATTTACTGGTCAATCTTTCCTGCCATAAAGATATTGCAATTGCTTGAATTGTAGCCTTGTTCAACTGTTTATCTAGAACATTGCAATTTTGTACACTGCAAAATTGCCGACTACGGACCTGTGCCCCAAGATTGAAGCAGATTAACCTCTGACTGACCCTTGAGCTTTGGCTCGGATACAGTCACGTGCTCAAGAAGTCTGCACTTGGAAGTGGTATTGCTCTGCGCCCTTTTGCCCCCTGACTTTCACCCTGCATGCAAACAGGCGATTTTCCAAGACTGTTATGCTGCAAAATGATCAGAAAGGGGGAAAAGAGGTCGCCAGCAACTTAAATTTACCGGGATTAACAGCCAGATTGACCCGAACGGAGAGTGGAAAGTGCACAAGTGGTCAGATTGAGAAAAGAGGACCTCGGAGACAGTTTTAACGTGGACACAAAAATTCCAGACGTTTCTTGATAGTTTTTTGTCGTTTGGAACCTGGCCCCGACACCTGGGTCCTCATAGATCGCTACATTTTAAATTGGGATGGCCGATCGGCACGACAGAGCCAAATTAGACAATTTTGAGCCCATCGGACTACATAGGAGGAAACGAGAGCCCAGAAGGAGAATTTTCTATTTTTTTATATTCTTTGAAAGAAAACAATAGTCTCCAACACTGGGACCTGGTCAATTTGTCTGGATTGCTCCGGGATGGCCGCCAAGAAATTAGCCAAACTGCCGATTAACACTCAATTTTTGAAATTTGACCACCAAAAACCGCATTTCACTCTGGAAAGCATATTTCTTCGTTCACCCCGACTTCCACTGCTAAGATGAATTGTTTTTCTGAGTGTTCTGGGGGAATTTGCCCAAATTGGACAGATTTGACTTCCCCAACGGTCAGATTTGCACTTTTCCACTCCTAATTTCGACATGATGCAGAACGCCAACACTGGACGCTCCCCTCCAACGTCGCCCACGTCGACTCCCAGGCGTACAAGGGGACGGCAGGCCAGTCAGCGCAGTACGAGAGGTGCTGCAGCCACTGGAACCACTGGCAAGGGGGCGAAGGGCACCTACAAGGCGCCCTCTCCGGGTCAGCCGCCGCAGGCTGCGACAGCAGCAGGTGCGCCAAGCTTCCAGATACCCAAGAAGAAGTCGACCCTGTCAGCTGATGCTCCTGAGTTTAACAGCGTGACTCCTCTGGCTCTGGATTCTGGAACAGCTTGTGTGACACCTCCCCTGGAGGAGGCTGTAACGGTACCTAAACAGCACCCTAATCCGCCTCTGCGTCCTGCAAGAGCGGCGTCACCACGGGTGCTGACTGTTGACACCCCTGGTGCAGGGCGAAACATGAGAGCGACTCCCCAGCGGTATGTCAACTCAACCTCTCCTTTCCCTGGCATCCTGCGACTGTCCGGAAGCCGCGACCTGAGCCCTCCAGCTCAGCGCCAGCGAAGCCCGCCTCGGACTCGAGACCGGACCTCGCCACCGCCGCGCTGCAGGAGCCCACCGCGGACGCGCGACATGAGTCCTCCAGCTCCAAGACCGCGAAGCCCTTTGACATCCTACAGGACTCCACATACTTGGTCTGGAGCTACGGTGATGACCTCCCCGCACGGCCAGCTGCCCACGCCATTCCTCGAGAACGCGCTTCAGGCTGAGTCCGCGGGAGCAGCCTCTGCGGGACCATCTCTACCTGCTGACCGACCACCTCGCGACTCGATCGCTGCGCGCGAAATGACCGAGGTCAACATTGCAGCACTTGAGCAGGACATGCAGAATGAGGCGAACGAGCAGAGACCAGGACTTCGCCAATTTCCCTCCCGCTCCGATGTGGCCAACTGGCGAAAGCGCCAGCAGCAGGGTGAGAATCTCGCCTGGACTCCGCGCCCTAACCAAGGGGGTGTGGGGGCAGCGGGGAGGTCAGAAGACATGCACCAACGCATTGCTGGCGAACCCATGGCACACTCAATGCATCCAACTCCCTCCTCAACAAGCAACGGGGAGGTGAGGGCAGCGGGGAGGACAGGTGGCTCCGGCTTGACAGGTGGCCCACGCCACATAAGCATAGCATGTTCTGGGCATTCGCTGACATCGCCGCTTACGGAGAAGGTGAACGGTGACTCTCTGACCTCACCGATTACCGATACCGTTACGGAACCTAAGGTGATCGGTGACTCTATGGCAAGGTTATCGGTGACTTTCGAGTCCGAGAAAGACAGCGAGGCAACTTCATTGACGCCTTCACCGACTCAGGCGACTACGGAGGCAGCTACGGTTACGGATATGCTCGAGTCCCTGTTGAACAGCGAGTCCAGACCTTTGACTACCTCGCTGACCTCAACAACTACGGATATGCCCGAGTCCCTGTTGAACCGCGAGTCCAGACCTTTGACTACCTCGCTGACCTCAACAACTACGGAGCAGCCAGTCAGCACAGTCAGCTCAGTCAATTACGCCGACCTCGCACTCAGGCGTGGCGTTGGACTCGCAGCCTACCAGCCGCCTCCTCTTCCAGTCATCGAACCCCCTTCTCAAGCAGATGTCCTCAGCAGAATTCCAGTCAGAAACTTACCTCTGAACCAAGACTCAGTGAACCAGCTTTCTCGCCGGGAGAGGCGCCATCAGCGATGGGAACAAAATCAGCAGCGCCTGGCAGAACAGCGCAGAGCACTCTTCTCTGACCCCGCCTCAGCCAGAACGCCCTCAGATGCCTCGGTCCCCGCGCTGAACCATCAGCATCAATCCCTAATGCAGAATCAGATGATGTTAGAAGTATCAGAGTACATGCAAAATCTACATCAGCAAGTGCTCCAACACTATCCTCATCTGACTTCGGTTCTACCAGCGGTGGGCGCTCCACCTATGACGCCCTACCAGCACACCTTAGGATGGGCGAGCGGTTTACCAGGTGCACCGGCGCCAGCTGCTGGATCAGGTCCTTGGCTGGTACCAGCACCGGCTCAACCGGTTCCCGCACCGGATCAACCGGCTCCAACACCGGCTCATCCGGCTCCGGCACCGGCTCATTCGGCGCCGGCATCATTTCAGCCAGATCCACCGGCTACCGGCGCATCGCCTTCTGACTCCGCTGAGCCTGATCATCCGTCACCAGGAAACTCGCCCCCGCCTTCAGACAATGGTGAACCACGACACAGGCGTCTAGATGTGTTGTTATGGACTTTAGAAGGAGCCTCCTTCTGGTTGAGAAATCACCTGTCCTCTTCCTCCGCAGTGACTGTCAGCCACGGCGCTGAGGCACAATATTCTTACCGACTGCCAACCATGCCTGGAAGCGCCAGTCACTTCATAACCGATACAAATCGGATTTGGATGACTATGCGACACATCGGAGTGGACATCCAAGACCTGGCGCAGCATGGGTCAGTGCATACTCCTGTGCGCCTGACTGAGATTGAGGACAGTGACGCTTTCACTCTGGAAGTGGAGAAAACGCAAGTGGATGAAGCGCGGCGTTGCGCGGAAAGCCGTACTGGAACTCAGTAGAGACGCCTGCCATTGTACTCCTGGGTGACCATCGCGGAAAATGCCTTAGAGTCCGAGTTGACAGAATTTGACCCCCTGGGACTCCAAATTTGGGCAGCATTTTCATCCTCCGAGGCGTACTTGTTTCGAGGAATGGCGGCTGGCCACCAACCAACTCCCGCCACAGTACCAGCTAGACTGGGCGTCAACCGGTTTCCCTCTGGTGTTCCCAGCGCAGAAGAGTACAGATCGCCTGGAAATTCCTTGCCAGCGGCCCCGGGACTCCTGCCAGTGGACCAGCGCCTTTCTCAATTTCCAGGGCACCACGATCTTATGGGAGCGGCTTCTCCAGGCGATGTCTACCGAGAATCCAAGACAGTGGCTGATGTGCTCAAGCTGATCAGAGACATTCCTATGTACCCCTCCTCCGCTGAGCTAATCACCACTGACGCTGACATTGCCGCACTTCCACCTTTTTCTGAAGCGCTGGTCAATTTTCTGTCAATGGGCGTAGTCACCTTCGCCCTGGGTCGCATGAGTGCTTATCGCCTAGACCTGACCATGATCACCATGCCGGAGATCTTGAAGGAAGTGGCGCAACGCAAACTGCAGCCGCGATCCCTGACTTTTCTCAAGCAAGGTGGTATGTTGAACTCGGAGGCCTGGAACCGGCGTTACGCCACTTTGGCGCCTTTCCTGGCCGACGTAGCCAGGAGCGTACTGGATGACATCGCGCTGGTAGGACTAGCGGGGACCGTGATGCGCATGGCGCAGCGACGAGAAGAGACTGCGCGTTTGTTCGCCACTCGTCTGGTATCCTGGCACGAGGTAGTGCAGTTATTGGCAGACGCCATGCCCAACTGCCACGCCATCAGCCAGCAACAGCTATTGTATCGGTTCTGGTCTGGACTGCGACTGAAGCAAGCTGTGATGGATCGCCTCATTGAGGATCGGTTGGATCTGCAAAGTCCAGCGAATTGGGAGAGCAATCATCCCGGATCCACCGCGCTGCAGCATATCATCACTGTGGCCACCAAATTGGAGCGCAGTGAAGCTCTGACCGCAGCGCGAACCTCTCCCGCCTCGGCACCTGCGAACCGAAGTCCTGCCTGGAGGAATGGTCGCTCGTCCTCCAGACTTAACGCCGTGCAGGACGCTGGGGAGGAAGACACTACTGACCTCGACCCCGCCGACCTCAGGGTGCAGCATGCCGTGCCGCCCAGCCCGGCGGGATTGACCAGGCCGCCACGCCGATGCTACGTCTGCAACTCTGACTCCCATTTATGGGCTAACTGCCCCGACGAGGCCAAAAAACGAGCCTGGATTGCTGACGCCCCAGCTCGTTTGGCACGCCGCCGCGCTGCAAATGAATCTCATATCGCAGCGCTGGAGACAGAATGGGAGGATTTAGAAGATGAAGCGGAAGCGCTGGAGTATTTTCAGAACGAGGAATCGGCCGCAGCGTCCTCCTCGGGTCAGCAATCTGCGGAAGAGGAGGACTGAGTGTCCTCCCGCCGGCGGGACGCCGGCGACAGGGCGGTATGGGTAACCGCCCCTGGGCAAGGAGTACAGCCTTCGCCCACAACCGAGGGAATATCCAGCAGGATCCTCCGCCACCCCCCAACCCTCTGGCCGCTCGAGGATATGGATTCACCTGGTCTGCCGATCAGAGGCGACAACGCCATCTCGACAGAACCAGAACCCTACGGGATGAACCCTCGTTGTCCAGTACCGCTGTTTACACAGCAAACCTTTCCACTGAGCAGAGCCGGCGAGAACATCACTTGGTTTCCCGGAGCCATCAGCGGTCGCCACGAAGGTCACCCACTTCGTCGCCTGAGCGCTCCAAGCCTCCCGTTATGTTCAGTGTAGATCGCTCCCTTGGAACTGGTGATCGCTATCCAGCTCCACGACGCGAGCGTGGCGAAACGCCCCGCGTTGACCCCACAGACCTTGGGGATAACCCTAACCCTAACCCTAACCCTAACCCTGAGACATCAGTACTGGCAGCACTGGATGAAGGTGATGGTCAGGAGGAGGAGACCCAGTGGACCTTCAACCCACTCAACACCCCCTGGCGGCAAACTCCTCGGCAGCGAGTACCGAGGAAAGCTCCGGTGGAGAGGATGCGAGCCTTGAGGCAGCGGATCCAGGAGGTAACACTACCCGCTGTTTCACACCCTCTGGACGACAGTGGGGAGGAAGGGGGTGGAACTTCAAAAACTGGCCCAGCTTCCGAACCCCCACCTTTTAAACTTCGACCTGAGGTGTTTCCTTCGACGTCTCGACCAGCAGCGTGTCCGACCTGGGCAGGAAGGGCGTCAACCCCAAGCGCAGAGCGCCCTACGAGCGCAGCGCGCAAGCGCACTGGAAAACCTCGCAGCAGAACTCCGAAGACTGTACGAGACCGACTGCAGCATGAGGCAGAGGTTACGAGGTTGGGAGATGAACCCCCAGGACTTCGAGCGGAGTCACTGGCGGATCGCACGCGCGCTTGGAGAGAGATGACGCACCCGGAGCACATGGCCGCGGCAGCGCTGGTAAAGGAGAATGAGAAATGGAGAGATGCTTGGGTACCCGAAGGGTGGCGCAGATATCGCCGCCGCTGGTACAGATGGCATGGGAAGGTCACCCCTGACCTGACGATAACCGAAGGAGCAGTTCAGCTATCTCTGGAGACCGAGTGCGGTACTATCCCAGGTTCTGGTGAAGATGTAGGAATTCCAGACGCCTGGTGCAGTCTATACCGGGTGCACCAATGGAACCAGCGAGAAAGGGAAGCTGCGGAAGAGGCGGCTCACCTGGCCCTACCATCAACAGCAAGTGATTCATTCTCCCTGGACTCAGCGGAACCATCAGATGCGAATCCAGCGACAACTCTGGATTCGACCTTATCTCCATCCAGTTCTCAGCCCGCAACTTCTGGGGACATTTCAGACCTCGAGGACTCCCAGCGGTCGCTCAACTTCACGCAGCAGTTGATGGAGCGACAGCTGGCCATCGCCAGATCGGAGAACAATCCAAGTGTGCTGACAACGGTGACAGAAGGAGCGGAGCCGACTCCCCTGAAAACCATCCAGGAGGAAACCCACCTGGAACTGCTACTAACCATTCAGAAACAGCAACGCCATCGTCTGCGGCCGATCCTGGAAGGTAATGAAGCAGTGGCAGCACCAGCGAACGTCACCGACGCTCAGGCGGCACCGCGGGAAGAAGAAACCCCCTCTTTCACTCCAAAGTCCGAACCAGAAGATAGCTCTGGGGAGGAAGAGGAGGAAGAGATTTCCATCCAACCTCTTCGCTCTTACCCTCTGGAAAGCCGCACGCAGAGCCGCGCCAGACGACGCGTTCAAGGACAGGAGCGACGCGCCAAGGAGCGACAGCTACAAGCAGATCGCGAACTGGAAGGTGGATGGTACTTTGGTCCGGATCATCGTTCTCAGCCTGCACCACCGCGCACAAGACCTATCCGGTCTAAGCAGCGCGTACCTTTGCATCACCCAGTGCGAGCAGCCATCTGTGCACATCTGCGACGCGATGGTCAAGTAATGTGGAACCAGGACAGCCAGCTGACTGCGGTTCGGGACAAAGAGGGAACGCTGCTATTGGTGTTCTGGGTCTTGCTGAAGGGACAGCGAGTGCGCGTGCTGGTGGATTCTGGTGCCTCGGATGAATTCATCTCCAGTGAGTGCGTCAGGAGATTGAACCTCACGGTTCGCGCTAATGGGACGCCGCTGAACGTTACCCTCGCGGATGGGTCAGTGCAGACCTCTGCGCAAGTCGCTTACGGCAAGCTGACAGCGGAGACTTCAGAAGGAACGTACTCCGAAGTCATCAAGATGCGAGTACTTCCTCTGGGCATCAAAGTGGACATTGTACTTGGAGGAAGGTGGTTGAGACACCTCTCGCCGGTCACGCTGGACTATGATGGGTGGGGATCAGTCAAGTTTCGCCATCATGGCAAATCCGTGCGGATACAGGGATGTTCGCCGGGGCGTAGCTCCACACGCAAAGGCGAGAGAACCGCGATGGCTCTGGAACCGATGGTAATGTTATCTGCGGCCCAAGCGACCAAGGAGATCAAAGCCTATCGGCGCAGATATGCGGGAATGGACAGTGCCGCGACACCCCACGACATCTTAGTGGCCTATGCGACACCTCTGGTAGGGACTTTGATGTTATCAGCGGTGGCCACCAGCGAGAATTTGGAGGACCCTTCAATCTCCCCCGAGTGGAGAAAGAAGTTTCAGAAGCTGATCGAGTCCTTTTCACCTCGAGTAATTCGCGAAGCGCTGCCCAACTTTGACGCCCTGCGAAAAGATGAAGTGGCCCACGTGAGACTGCAAGAGGGATGGAATGGTATCGCGCCCGCTAAGAGGCCCTACAAGATGTCCATGGTGGAGCTGACTCAATTGCGAGAACGCCTGGATGAACTCCTGAGCAAGGGCTACATCAGACCATCCTCAAGTCCGTTCGCTGCACCAGTGCTGATGGTTCCCAAGCCTGGGAAACCTGAAGTACTCAGAATGGTCTGCGACTTCCGAGCCATCAACAGCCTGACTGTCAAGGACAAATATCCACTTCCCGACATTCAGCAGTTGTTCGACTCCATGCATGGGGCCAAGTACTTCTCCTCCTTTGATGCGGTCGATGGATTCTGGCAGATGGCTATGGCGTCTGAGGATGTGGAAAAGACGGCGTTCACTTCTCCCTATGGCTCGTATGAGTGGTTGGTGATGCCCATGGGGTTGACCAACAGTCCTTCCTGCTATCAGAGACGCATGCAGCGCGCTCTGGGACATCTTCCCTTTGTAAGAATATTCCTGGACGATTGTATCCTCTTCAGCAACACCTTGGAGGAGCATCTTTCCCATCTCCAGCAATTTCTCGAAGTCTGTGAGAACCAGGGCATCTACCTCAAGGAGTCTAAGTGTCAACTACTGCAGACCCAGATACGCTTTCTGGGGCACGTTATCTCACGGGAAGGAAGTCAACCTCAACATGACAAGTTGGCCGCCATCAGGGACTGGCCCGCTCTGGAAAACGCCACGCATGTGCGCCAATTTTTGGGGTTGGCTGGGTACTACCGGCGGTACATGCTGGGCTTCTCTGACGCGTAGCACAACCCTTGACTCAGCTCACCAAAGGGGATGTCGCTTGGCTATGGGGACCCATGCAGCGTTGGGCCTTCGAGGAGATTAAGAAGGCGCTATGTTCTTCACCCACTCTGGCGCTACCCGATATGAAAGCGGCGGCCGAAGGACGGCATCCTTTCGTGGTACAAACTGACGCCGGTGGAGTGGCGCTGGGGGGAGTACTGATGCAAGACGTAGGAAATGGATTGCAACCCATCGCCTTTGAAAGCAGACAGTTTAATGGAGCCGAGCAGAACTACCATGCTGGCGAAAGAGAACTCTGCGCTCTCCATCACTGCACTACTCAAACTTGGCGCCACTACCTCATCTGGACCGAGTTCCAATTGCAGGGTGACCATAAGCCCCTAGTCTGGTTAATGGCACCCGGACAACCTCTCAGCCGACGCCAAGCCCGATGGTACATGGATCTAGTGGAGGTAGGGGTACCCGAGATGGAGTACATTCCTGGGGCGCTACTCTGGGTTCCAGACGCTCTGTCCAGGCGACCCGACTACAAGGAAATTTCCGCGAGAGAAGGACTGGTAGAAGCTGGCTTTGTGCACCCGGTTACTGGGAAACCGCAGCGACCTCCTTCAGCCGCAGACACTGCCAACAAGTTTCGACCTGCCGCTGGTAAAGAGTCTCGCCAAGGACGTGCGCCCAGCTGGGAGTGGTAGATCCCAACAAGTTGAAGGAGCGCAAGTCCAACAGCGCCAAGACCAAAGATCCGGAACCAGTTCTCGCGTACAGTGGGACTCTCACCTGGATGGACTCCCCTCAACTCTGGATGGACGCCTTACATACCCTGCAGCTGGCCGAAACCGGGTACGAGGAAGCAACCCTGGCAGTTCAGACGCGCTCTGGCAAACTGACAGCATCCTCGCCTCCTTCTCCCAGGAAGACCCCTGTTGATTACTCAGCAACGCCGAAGTGCAGCGAGGCCTCAACCAGACTCCTGGAGCCCAGCGACCGACAGGACTGGAAGTTCCGTGCGGACATGTTCGACTTCTTGAGTCAAGAATATGGACCTTTCGAGGTGGACGCCTGTTGCGACTTGGGAGGAAAGAATCGTCAGGTCAACCGCTACTGGACGGACTGCTTGAAGGAAAACTGGCGAGGGTTGAACGTCTGGTGCAATCCTCCCTTCTCCTCCAACCATTTGACCATCGAGGCCGTACTGAGGAAATATGTGGAAGAATGGCGTCTGGACCCTGAGAATACTTCAGCTCTCTTTGTCCTTCCTGACTTTCAGTCTCGCATGCCACAGTGGCGACAGTTGTTCAGATCTGCGGGAATGAGAGTGGAGTACATTATTCCTACCCATGACGCTCAAGGAGAACCTGTGCAGATGTTCGCTGCCCCGGATGGAGTCCTTCTGGATCTCCCTTGGCCCCTGCTAGTGGTGTACGCTCCGCCAGCTCGACAGCGTGTCAAGCGGGAAAGGAAGACGAGTTCCCCTCCTCCTATCGTGCGTACTGGAGAAGCGACCAGCGTTCGAGACCTGCATCAGCAGATATCAGGAGGTCAGTTTCTCAAAGCGCTGCAAGCGGAATATGGGCGACCTGGCCCCCTACAGACTTTAAGGAAAGAAATCCAAGAAGCTCCGCATCAACGCACTCGTGACTTCTGCGTGGTGGGAAATGTGTTGTGGAAGGTGAGCGCTGGACGCTATCAGTTGGTACTGGGAGAAGATTCACCACTCCGTGAGGTAGTGCTACAAGAGGCGCACGCCTCTGTTTCCGCTGGACACGCGGGCAGGGACAAAACTCTGGAACGAGTCCTGCGACGCTTCTGGTGGAAAGGGGCAGCAGAAGATGTGGGACGCTGGGTTTCATCTTGTGCTATCTGTCAAGCGGTGCGACCGAGAAATTCTTACCCGGATGGATTGCTGAACCCACACACTATTCCTACGCGACTATGGCAAGTGGTCAGTGTGGACTTTGTTACTGGACTGCCAGTCACGGCGCGGAATCACGATGCCTTTGCTACTTTCACGTGTAAGCTCAGCAAAATGGTTCACATCATCCCGTTGAACTTCCAGGACAGCTCCGCTGAGGTTATAGCTCGAATCTACTTCGACCACATCTGGAAACTACATGGCACCCCTATGAAGATTGTCTCTGACCGCGACCCTCGTTTTCAGGATGCTATGTGGAAGGAATTGATGAGACTTATGGGAACCAAAGTGGCCTCCACTACGCCTTATAACCCTCGTTCGGACGGACAAGCTGAACATACCAACCGCGTGGTAGAAGACATGCTGAGGTCCTTCGTAGGCAGCAATCCAGAGGACTGGGATTTGTGGTGTGCCAACGTGGAGTTCGCCATAAACGATACGCGGAGCGATGTAACCGGCTTTACCCCTTTTGAGTTGGTCTTGGGGCACTCGCCTATGTCGCAACTGGACTTGTTCCTGCAAGCCGCTGCTGGACAACACTCCAGGCGCAAGGGTGGAGAAGGTACTGCCCACGAGATGGCTAGTAAATTCGCGGCTCAACTAGAGGACGCCCGCACTAAGCTAGAACTGGCACAGCAACGCCAGCGACATCAGTTTGACCAGCGTCACACCGCCAAATCCTTTCAGTTGGGAGACTTGGTCTGGATAGATGCCAAGCATCTCACGGAAAATATCATGAACCGCGAATCCTTCAGGAAGCTGGGACCTCGCTGGCACGGGCCCTTACCCATCACCGAGAGGTTCTTCAGTGACCAGCAGCGAGAGCTACCCGAAATTGACAGAGGTGCTCCGGTGGCTTATCGGCTCAAGTTACCCCCTAAATGGCGTATCCACGATGTTTTTGCGCAGCATCGCCTCAAGGAATACCGCACTGCAGATGAAGCTTTTGCGCTGCGTCAGCTAACCCCTACTCCTGCCAAGGTTCTCGTGGATGGACAATCCCAGACACATGTGTCTAAGATTCTGGCTCGAAGAGTGAAACCTGCGAGAGGAGGTAAGGAAGTAGAAGAATTTCTGGTTCGCTGGACTGGGTACTCTAATGCTCATGACTCCTGGAAGACTCGCGAGTCGTTGAACTACGGGGGTGAACTCGAACAGCTCACAGAGTTTGAACAACTGAGACTATCCCGAGAAGGACAAGCCCGCGAAAAAGCCTTACAGGAGGTCAGAATGCAGCGGAAGCAAAGGCGGGAACGCGCCAGAGCTCTAACCTTCCTGGACACCGCTGATGAAGGGGAACCTCTTTCTCTGGACAACTGCCTACCTTGGGAACAATACTGTCGCTCCTCTGACGCCTTTGTGACGCATCTGGCTCTTCTGGACTCTGTGGTCTCGACACGCGAGTTGCGACTACTAGTACTTTTCAGTGGTACAGGTAGTGTGGAGAGAAGTTTCCTGTCATGTTATCCGAAGAGTACCGTGGTCACCGTAGATCATGATCCTCGCTGGCAACCTACCTACGCTGAGAAGGTTCAGGACTGGGACTTCAAGCGTTACGCGCCTGGTTACTTTGACGTCATCTGGGCTAGCCCACCGTGATGCACTGAATACAGTCAGGCTAAGACCACAGGGGTGCGACAACTGCGACAGGCTGATGCCTGTGTACGCCGTACGCTCCAAATCTTCGACTTCCTCAAACCCAAGCACTGGTTTATGGAAAATCCGATGGGCAGGTTTCCCTTTGCGCTGCGATTTCGACCTGTAGTTCGTCGGTTACCCACTCCGTTGTATTGCTCTTACTGTATGTATGGCACTGGCTACCGCAAGCCTACTTGCATCTGGACACAGTCGCCTCCTCCAGTGGACCTGCGGTACTGTACGATGGATACTCCTTGCCTTCACCAACAGACGCTGGGATCACATCCGGAAACTGCTCAACTGGGGCCTCATCCTGGGCAACAAGGAGCGGGAGTCTCCGCTGCTGTATACCCTCTGCCCTCTGGATTGCTTCGCCAACTCTTCGAGCACCTGTTCGATCAGAAAAGCATATCACGCATCCATAAGCATGGCTGATCTGTGTCTGGATCTTAGCTGCTGTACAAATGACTCTGAGTTATCATCTCTTTGTACTAACAAGCTAAGAGGGGAGGAGTTGTGCCAGGGAACACTAGCCATGCCAAACTATTCGATTGGCATATTGTATTTACGCGTACTGGAGCAGTGAAATGGCAATGGGCTCGGAAGGGGACTCCCGAGCCATTGACTTCGTACTATGGGGAGCGAAAGCCTGGACTGGATTATAGCTGGCAGCATATTATCGTCCACCCTTCGGGTGCTCTACGCCGCTGGGAGCGTAATAGGGGCGGCGGCTGGTTTCTGGAAGACGCCACTCAGTTGAAGGCGCCGGTAGCGCCATTCTCATTACCGATCAGCAGCATGGGGCGCGGGAATCCGACGATTGTGATTGACGATGACGAATATCGTGGAATTCCCTACACAGGGCGTAAGCCTGTACACTCAGAGCCTACAGACAGTGACGATTCGGGTACAGGCGCTGTGTCCTGGAGTAAAGAGAAGTTACCGGATTCTGATGACAATGATGACGCGGGTGTCACTAACAGTAAGGAGAAGCTACCAGGTTCGGATGACAACGATGACGCGGGTGTCACATATGACATGGACACTGCCAGTCCGAAATGGGAGCCAGCCTCGCCCGAATATGATGACACTGAGGATGACGTCAGCGAGTTCGATGACTTGGTAGCTGACGATGCTGAAGAACAAGCTGAAGCTCGAAGGTTGAAGAGACTGGGACTGCAATTGATCATGGATGAGAAGGGTGAACTTATCTGGGTGCCAAAGGGCACATCCCCGACCTCACCTGTTCAGCCAGAGGATCCGCCTATCACCGAGCAGGAGTCTGAGGCCATATCTGAGGATGCCCCAGCCTCTGTGGTGGAGACTGTTCATGCACCACCAAAGGGCGCGATGGGTTAACAAGTTAGATTTAAGAAATGCCTCTCCAGTACTCCCTCGCGCCCTCGTAAAGCACTCTCCACAACACGCCGGTGTACTCCTAGCAGCTCCGCAGAGGAAGTCACAGAAAATCCGTGCGCGCGAAAATTCTCCCCGCAGATCATTGCAGCAGTGGCCATGCGCATATTCACGTGAAGCTTGGAGGCGCTACGCGCTAACCAGGTGAATCCCTCCTTTACATTTTCTATCAATAGCATACCAAACCCGGCATTTGTGCCGCACAGTTCTTGAACAACATCGCGCTGAACATCCGGGGACTGCTTGGACACGAACTCGCTCAAAGTAGGTGCAATCTTTTCGGGATGACGCGAGAAGAGATTGTCAAGAGGGCCCAACCAGTGCTGCCTATTTCCTCTATGTAAGCGATCCAAGCTTCCTTTGCCATCAGCAGCTCTACCAGTTTGCGCTTTTTCCTGATCAGCCGTTCCGCCCTCGCGTGTGCTAGTGCTCGTCCATATCTTCGTGACATGCGTAAGCATGCCCTCCAGCTCTGCGACTTCAGCGTTGCATTCTGGTGGAAGCGGCCATTTATCCTGAGGAATACATTCCGCTAAGGTTCCTATCGCAATAAGGTATGGCAAAATTTCCTCAAGCGCCTTACGCGGTGCCATGTTGCTTACTTTCAGAATATTTGAACTTCCCTAAGTTAGCTAGGGTGTGAATAACATAGCAATTATGAGCATGTCCACAGGCGACACCGGATGGTCCAACAGTTGAGCGCGTGCATTGATCATCCAACATTTAGATTAATCGACGCACGCGCACAGATGTGAATGTGCGTGTGTGGCACGATTCATCGGGGATTATAGTGAGGCAATTGTTTCGGGTGCGTCGATCTTCCGCAACCCGATCTAATCGACGCATGCGCAAAGCGTACGAACTTCATAAGTCCTCAACCGACAACAATACCCGAATCATTTGTGCGCGTGCGTCGATGATCTATTATTCTGATTAATCGACGAATGCGCACAAATGTGCATGAGCGTACGTGGCCTTATTCGTTTGGGATTCCAGTGCAAGAATTTGTTTGGGTGCGTCGATCTTTTATCACCCGATCAGATCGACGCATGCGCACATTTTATGAAAGTCCGATATCAGACATAAACACCTATTGTTTTTGGAAGTGCGTCGATCTTATGGGATCCGATATAATCGACGAACGCGCACAGTTGTTCAGGAGCGAATGGATTTTCACCCCGATCGACACACAAGAGCCCATGATCCTCACACAAAGCAGTTTAGCGGGTCCGTCGACTTCACGATGTCGATGGACCCGCTAAATGTTAACTGCTTTATGCTAAACTTATAGGCACGACATACATGTCCAAGGCTTGCAGATCTCTCTTTAAAAGTGACATGTCGAGCACTCGAAAAGAAAGTATCGCGCACCACGGGCTGAAAGCAATGGCCAAGCAAGGAAAGGCCGGACCTTGTAGCGCCTGTAAGAATCCCTGGTTAGCCACCTTGAGGTGCAAACTGTGTAGCAATTTTTATCACCACAGTTGTAACGCGCACCCGCCCTCGCTGTATCCGAACGAGTGCAAGAATTGTGGAAAGGACGCTCGCGACAACTGCCTATTTTGCGGGTTGTATTCCACGCAAACTTGCTTCCAATGCAAGCGCGGTTTCCACATGCGTTGCGCACAAAAGCAGCCAAATAATCGAGCAGGCGCTGGCTCTTGTGGCAGAGGGAATTGCCTTGGAAAGGCTCCGTTGCAGTTAGCCAAACCGAAATCTCAGCAACCTGCACGCGCGCCGGAGTTTTCGCAAAGTCAACTGCCTCCCGGAAGTAAGCGATCTTACGCTCCCCTTGTGTTCTTTTGCCTGATCACAGTTTTACGGATAAAGTTGAGTTAACCAGGTTTCTCGGGAGCAGGGAAGAAGAAGGCAGGCCCTTCTCCCGCCAGGAAGGGAGCGCATGTGCCTATCGAGGCCATAATTTGCCGTTTCTGCGAACGGCCTACTCCAGAAGGAGGCCACAGATGCCTGACGTGTGGCAAGAAATATCACAATTTCTGCCTGGTGCGTTTACTTCGCTTGCGTCTTTCCACGATTGTGTTCTTCCCCTAGTTTTGAAATATCAATCATCCCGTGTACTTTTACTGCAGTTGGAATGGAGAGGCCTGGAGGAGGTGTGCTGCTGTGGCGACCCAAAGTGCATGGCTGCGCAAAAGATTGAGGTGCGCGTCTTACTATCTGTATAGTATTCCCGTAGTTTTTTGGGTTCCTGTGATTGTGTTTGTGATTAATTTGTGCGCATCTTATAACAGGCACCTTCTACCTACACACCCTACAAGAACCCGACGGGGGTGGGCTCTTCAGGGACATCCCGAACCGTGACACAGGCTGGCCCATCTGGCGAGACCGAGGCTCCGACGCCAGCTTTGGAGTCCGATACACAACCCCCGGCTTCAGCGGTTACCCCGTCTGAGATCGCGCCCCTTCCCGTCGCGGTCGACTCGCCGCACGTGGATCCAATCCCCGAAGTCTCCGCACCCCTCGCCGCCACCCCCCCTTCTGAAACCGCCCCCCCTGCCGTCGCAGAGTCACTCCCACCTGCGAATCTGACAACTTCCGAGGTACCCGCTCCCCACGCCGACAACCTTACCGAATCGGCAACTCCTGCCGTCGAGGTTGGACCCACACCATGGTTCAAAACCATGCTTGGAACGTTGAATCAAACACCCGAAAACCCCACGCCCGTCGCCGCCAGCCCCTCCGAAATCCAGCCCCCTCCCGTCGCGGACCCGTCCCTACCTGTGGATCCAACACCCGAAAACCCTTACGCCCGTCGCCGCCAGCCCTCCGAAATCCAGCCCCTCCGCCGCGGACCCGTCCCTACCTGTGAATCCAACACCCGAAAACCCCACGCCCGTCGCCGCCAGCCCCTCCGAAATCCAGCCACCTCCCGTCGCGGACCCGTCCCTACCTGTGGATCCAACACCCGAAGTCTCCGTACCCCACACCGCCACTCAATCCGACACCGTTTCCCCCCCTGCCGCCGCCCAACTGCCTCCCGCCTCCTCGGATACCGCAGCCCCTACCGCCGCGATCTTGCCAACCTCGGATCCAACTCCCGAAGCCCCTGCCCCCCTTGTGGTTGCAGGCACCACCGATCCCCCCTATGTTTGGAAACGGTTGGCGGACAACCCACCCGCGAATAAACAGGCATTCACAGCTTTTGCAAGCATTCACCGGTTACGTGTGGAGAAGTTCAAAGATCTCTGCATCGTCACCGGTAGCGACGAGTCCTATTCCGTGAAGACCGGGTGGCAATTCGGGTGCATGGTCAGCCACAAGGACATCCCGAGGTCGCGGTTTCTGGCCGGAACCTTGGTGGCGGCTCAAATGAAGAGGGGGTGGTTTGTTCTCTGCTGGGGACCGGTCGATGCAAGTGAGACGGAACAACGGTGCAGCCTGTTACGGCTGAATCGACTTCAACCCATCAAAGAGAAACACACTCCATGTCCCCCAGGGAACTCCGCTGAATTGTTCATGAAGGAATGTTGGCGTCTCCAGCAGCTGTATAACTTCTCCCCCACGGAAGAAGGCCAACGACCGGTAAAAAATTTACTCAACCCAACCCAATTTGTTTTCTCCATTGCACACACGAACTACATGAAATTTCGGAAAGGTGACTGTGTTTTTTGGCAGGTACGACCATACAATGCCGAGGAGCAAAAGGATCAAAACTGGAACCGGTCCGAATTCACGTTGGAGC